>JAADYB010000194.1:0-32470 GCA_023338075.1 Phytopythium litorale
ACGCTAAACGGTGAACACGTCCAGGGGAGATTACGGAGACGGCGCCCGGAACTTCCCGCCGCGGACAGAGGTTGGTCCGTGGCGAAACAAGATCGGCTATACGACCAAGGACCACCAGTGCTCGGTGACGGATTCCTTACAAGTGCATGGAGCTGTCGGCGTGTTGCACGGAGAGCGGTACGTTTGGCGGACTCGTCCGGCGTTGCACCTGATCGAGTTGCACTTCGTCAGTGACGTCGGTCGGCGTCACCGTCGGCGGCCCAGTGAACGATGACAAGACTTCACGGGATCGGCAGCACGTGAACCGACGAACCAAAGCTCCGTCGGTCATTTCCCGTCCCGCCCCCGGCCCCACACGCGCCTCGACCCCTCTATCGTCCATGGTGAACGTCTGGTTCGCCACCGCGCTGCTCTCGGCCGTCGTGGGCGTTGCGACGGCTGACTCGTGCTCGGACGGGAGCGCAACGCCTTCGCCGACGACGGCGACGCTCACACCTCTCGCCACGAACCGGACGCTCATCGTCGGCCACCGCGGATCGCCGGGGTACCTGCCGGACCACACGCTGGAGGGCTACACGTTGGCGATTCAGACGGGCGTCGACGTGATCGAGCCCGACCTCGTGTCCACCAAGGACGGCGTGCTCGTCTGCCGGCACGAGCCCAACATCGTGGGCACGACCGACGTGGCGGACCACCCCGAGTTCGCTGACCGCTTCAAGAACATGACGCTGGACGGCGTCCTGACCGAGGGCTACTGGGTGAGCGACTTCACGCTCGCCGAGATCAAGACGCTGGGCGCCATCCAGCCGCTGTCGGAGCGCAACCAGAGCTACAACGGACTGTTCCAGATCCCGACGTTCGACGAGGTTATCGCGCTCGCGCTCAACCTGTCGAGTCAGGTGGGCCGCATCGTCGCCATCTACCCGGAGACCAAGCACCCGACGTTCCACAAGGACCTGGGCCTCCCACTGGAGGACAAGATGCTCGCCTCCTTGGACGCCGTCGGCTGGAACCACGCGGACGCCCCCGTGTTCATCCAGTCGTTCGAGCAGAGCAACCTGAAGGAGCTCAGCGAGAAGACCAACCTCACGCTCGTCCAGCTCATCGACGGCTACGACTCGGACCCTGTCACGGGCGAGATCGTGTTCGAGGCGCCGTACGACCGCCCGTACGATTGGACCGTGGCCGGCCGCACCGACTACTTCGGCTACCTCGTCACGCCCGAAGGGTTGGCCGAGGTCGCCACGTACGCCAGCGTCGTGTCCCCGTGGAAGCGATACTTCCTCAAGGCGACGGCAGCCGAGCTCGACGCCGACGGGAGCGTCGTCGACTTCAACGGCGACGGGGTGGTCTCGGACGCTGACTACTACGTGCACGAGTACCAGACGCTGATCGATGATGCCCACGCCGCCGGACTCAAGGTGCACACGTGGACGATGCGCGACGAGGCGTACCGTCTCGCCGTCAACTACTCGGGCGACCCGGTCCAGGAGTACTTCGAGCTCTTCGACATGGGTGTGGACGGCATCTTCAGCGACGACTGCAAGACAGCAGTGCCCGCCCTTCAGGAGTGGCTCGCGTCCCAGTAGACAGGATCGTCGCGGCCTTCCAGCTGTGATAACAACCAGCAAATGCGCGATAAAACAGCATGCAGCGATCGCCATTCAGTTGTGGAGTAGGCAGCAAGAGATCAATCAAAAAGAGAACCGAGCGATGCGACGGCCAGTCTGTCATCCACCACGTTTGTCCAGCCGACCGATCAGTTGTCCATGTCTTGGTCCTCTTCCTCGTCGATCTGCTCACAGTCAAACACTTCAACGTCAGATATCTCCGACATGCTCACCACGCTCGTTGCAGACGTGCACGCACCTCGTTGAACATAAACTCGCGCTGGTACTCCATGAGGAACTGCGTGGAGCGCTTGACGTCGACGAAAAGCGAGTAGACGCGCTTGATGTCGGGCACGTCGACCTCCGTGCCCTTGCGCTTGGCGCACACGAGCGACGCGGCGATGATCATGTGGATGGCATACCGGAGCGACGTCTCGACGGCGATGCGCGTGAGCAAGTCCTTGGCCTCCTCCGTCATCTCGACGTCCTCCTCCTCGCACCGGATCGTGAGGATCTTGCGCATCTCGGACTCGGTGTACGGCTTGGTCGGGATGATGATGAGGCGGTCCAGCAGGTCGATAGGGATGCCGTGCGGTGACTTGTAGTTGGTCCCGCGGATGCGCGTGATGCCGCGGTTAGTGGCGATGATGAGCACTGGCGCCATGTCGCTCTCCAGCGCGCGGTTGAGCCACGAGAAACACTCAATGTCCAACATGTGCACCTCGTCGATGAAGAGCACGCCCGGCACGATCGTCGCCTTGCCTTCCTCGCGCCACTCGGCCACCTTGGCGTCGATCTGCTCGCGCACCTCGTCCTTGATCTCGCCCGTGTCGCCGGCAAAGAGCGCCAGGAAGCCCTGCGAGCGCGAGTTGATGACGTCGATCTCGTGCAGTGACACCACGTGCACCACCTCCTTGCGCTTCTGCAGCTCGCCCTCCTGCTCACCACCACAACACCGCGAGTTAGTTGAACGACCCTCGATGGATGCTCTAGTAGCGTCTGCAGACGCACTGGGCACTGGACGAAGCGCGTCTGCGGACCCATGGCATCGTAGTCGCGCGAGCGCGTGAAGGATCGCCCGAGCTTGGAGATCTTGCCCGACTCCTTGTTGATCGTGATGACGTCGCCCGCCTCCACCTTCTCCTTGGTCAGCGAGTCGATCATCTTGGCGCCGAGGTCGTAGACCGTCTCCATCTCGGTCGTGCGCAGCGTCAGCCGGCCCACCTTGTCGCCGGCGCCGCCCGTCGGTGTGTCCACCTGGATCTCCACCACTTCTCCCTCGATGATCTCCGTCTCCTCCATGATGCGCACGCCGATGGACCTGGTCGACATCCACCCAATCGTTTCATCAGACTCCCGACTGAACTGTGATCGAGGGACTGCCAGGCAGCCTCACGCACCGTCGGAACGCCTGCGTCAGCGCCTCCGTCTTGCTCATCTCCAGCGAGAACACCTGCAGCAGCAGCCGAGTAAGTCTACAGTCTTGGGCATTGCGTAGCAGCAAGACGCACCTCGCTGCCGGCGATCGTCGTGAACGGCGTGTCCTCACCCAGCGCCTGCGCGATGGCCATGGCGATGGCCGTCTGCAGTCCGTGCGCACGCACAGGACGTCAGTCACACCAATTTCCAGCTATAAAGGTAACGGCAGAGCCCGCACCTTGCCCGTGCCGGGTTGGCCGGCGAGCAGGACGGCGCGGCCGGCAATGTTGCCCTCCTCAATCATCTTGGAGACGATGCCCGCGGCCTTGCGCGCGTCCGTCTGGCCCACCATGCCCTGCGAGACGCCGCGCGGCTCCAGACTGTCGTCCAAGCCCAGCCCGCGGATGTGCGAGTGCGCGCCGATGCGCTCGATGCGCGTCACATCCTTGACCTCCGCCTGCGTCTTGACCGGGTTCGACTGCACGTGATTGTCGACGCGTCAGCGGCTCGCAGACGCCAGGAACCACACAGCCGGCCGAGAACGACGCGCGTACCATGGTGAGCGGGTGGGAGCAGCGGCAGCAGAGCGGGGAGAGCGCGTGGAGAGCGGAGAAGCTGGCAGTGGGCACCAGCAGCGGCGACGCTTTGGCTTTGGTGATCTTTGGGTGGCCTCCAAGCCAAATCTTTGCTCCCGCTTAGGTACGAGTTTCAAGGAAGGTAGTGTTATCCGCTTGTTGCAAGAGACTGCAACCGGTTGAAGAGCTGAACGAATGGATGGGTACAGGAATGCGCTCCTGGGTGTTCATTGTCTTGCTGCTGCTTCAAGAGACCGTCTGTCCATGGCTGTTGCTTCTGCTTCTGCTTCTACTAATGCTGATGGTCGAGTACCGGTGTGCCTGGATGGGGCTGCTGGCTTGTCGGCACAAAAGCATTCGGCCAATCCAAAGTGCGACACCAGCAGCATCGCATGTCGGGATACGACGGACGGAGCAGCGATCAGAGCGTAGCCGAACAGCGTGGCGTCCATGAATGTCGACAGCCTGAGTCTCGAGGCTCGAGAAGCCCGGTTGAAGCACATGCGCGTGCGCGCTCACGATTTGTTCGAGGGTAAGTGGAATGGCTCCCGCAATTCGTCGGGATGACAAACAGGTCGTTCAGCAGCGCGCATGCGAAGCTATCGTACAGGAATCGTCAGTCGAAGCGCATGGGGAAGTCCAAGCTATTCCCGCCAAGGTCATCAACACATCACCGCCGCGCTCGTCATGGATCAAACCACCGGTGGATTCCTGTTCGAGGGCTAGTTACATACACTGCGGGACCACCTATTTCTTCATGAAGAAGGAGCGCAGGTCCTTCTGCTTGCGCGGACCGCCCGCCTTGTCTCCATTACCGCCGCCACCGCCGCCACCGCCGCCGTTCTTGCTGGCCTTGGCGCGCTCGGCGGCCAGGCGCTGCTTCTTGAGCGCGGCCTGGCGCTCGCTCTCCACCTCCTCGGGCGTCAGTTCCTTCTCCTCGTACGTCTTCTCCGTCACCATGTAGCCTTCGGGCGTGATGCGTGTCTTGGTCACCAGCACGCGGCGAGTGGTCGCCACCTCGATCGGCTTGTCTGGGTCCTCCTCGGCCGCGGCGCGCGCCTTCTTGGACGGGCTATTGTCCTCGCTCTCGCTCGACTGGCGAGGCGGCGGTGACTCCTTCTGCAGCTTGCGCTTGGTGCTACTGCGACTGCTACTGTCGTCCTGTTTCTTGGACGGCGTCTTGACGGCCTCCTCCGCGTCCTCCATGTCTTCGTCATCGTCGCTGATGACGCGCGAGGAGCGCGCGTTCTTAGTGCTCGTCTTCTTGACGAACACCGGTGCGTCCGCGTCCTCCTTGTCACTGCCATCCTCGTCGCTGCTGTCGATCGACAACACGTTGCTCATGCTCTCGGCACTGACCTTCTTCACCTCGGGCTCTGTCTTTGCCGCCGAGCGTGTTGTTGTCGTGCTCTTTGGCTTGGACGCAGCCGCTGCCGAGCTCTTGAAGAACGAAGAGGAAGACGACGACGACGCAGATGAAGCAGCCGGCTTGGATGACGACGAAGTCTTGAAGAAGCCCGTGCTCTTGTTGGAGATCTTGATACCGTCAAAGGCCGAGACAGTCTCCTCTCCCTGGTCGTCGCCGAACGCGGTGCGTGCCGTCGCCTCGGCGCACGAGATGCCGCTCGCGTACAGCGCCTTGAGCGCGCTGGACATGGGCGCGTGCTTGCCCACCTGCGCGAAGACGTCGCGCCGCGCCTGGCGCTCCTGCGCCCAGCACGCGGTCGCCACGCGCTCGCAGTCGCCCGCGTCCGGCTGCTGCTGCTTCCGGTACACCGCGTATACCTGTCGCGACAGCACGGCATCGTCACTAGCGGGCATCGCCTCGGTGCGGAGGCGGATGACGCGGCTGCGAGGGTCCGAGGGGCCAGACGCCGAGGGCGGCGCGCGCTCGATCGTCACGTGCAGCGCGGCCACCTGCTCGCCGTGGTCGCGCGCGAACTGCTCGAGCGCGGCGCTGCTGTCGGCCGCCGCCGCCTGCGCCGTCGCGCTCAGCGAGCGGAAGGACAGCGGCTCGCCGGCGTCCAGCACCACGGCGCTGATCTCCTCTACGAGCGCCATCGCTTCTTCGTCTTGTTGCGAGAGCGTGTGCGTCACGGGGCGGCCCACAAGGCAGCGAGCGGATCGATCCTCGCGCCTTGAGACCGGAAGCTGCCGGTCGGTTTTCGCGGGAAACCTCGGTCTCCATCTGCAAAATGGCGCCATTGCCATGTACTGTCGACCGCATAAAATAATGAACAGTTGACACATATGATGGAGGCGGTACACGGATATGTCTTCTGACTGGGGGCATTACTTTCAAGTGTCGAACACGGTGCCCGCAAGCTTGTGGAGGTGATCCGCCTCTTGATGCCTCTGCTGTGCACCACGGCAGCCATCGGGGGATCCGGACGGCTTGCCCACGTCACCACATCGCTCGTCCGCCTTTGGATGACGCGGACTGCCTTCAATCGAGACGTTCCGTCGCCTGCCGAGGCTCGGGCCGAGCGGTTGGATGGCTGGTCATCACCGTGGCCACCGCGTTGGTGGGTGAAGCTGCGTGATCGGTCGACGTGTCCGGCCCTCGTGCCGGCTGTGTATCATGCTGACACTGTCAGTCGCTGGCGAGGCAGCGAACGCAATGCGATCCGACTGTTGCAATCAGCTGATGCGATGCATTGGGTGGGCTGCTGGCTGATCTCCAAGTGACAAGGTGAGAGCAGAAGGCAACAGTGGTGGGTGGAGAACGCGGTCGTGTTCTCGTCTACAAAAGATTATCAATAAAGGCCCTGCGTGGCGCACTCCACGAGACCAGAACCGCCCGCCCCGCTTTCCATTCGCGGGAGGACGCGCCAACTCCACGAAAGAGATCGATCGCTACGACTGCTATTCCGCCGACTGTCGAGGCGCTTACTTCTTCTCGAAGTGGTCGATAATCCACTCGCTCGTGATCGACTTGGGACGCTCGAGCGGGAGGCCCAGTGCGCGGTCCCAGAAGAGCTGCGAGAGCACGCCGATGGCGCGCGAGACGCCGAACAGCACCGTGTAGTAGTTCTTCTGCGTCAGGCCGTAGTACTGCAGCAGCACGCCCGAGTGCGAGTCCACGTTCGGGTACGGGTTCTTGGTCTTGCCGTGCTCCGTGAGCACACCCGGCATGACCTGGTAGATCGTGTCCACAATGCGGAACAGCTCGTCCTCCGGCATGTACTTGAGGCCGAACTCGCGCTGGCACGTGTAGCGCGGGTCCGTCTTGCGGAGCACGGCGTGGCCGTAGCCCGGGATGACCTTGCCGGCGTTCAGCGTGTCCCACGCGAACTGCGTGATCGTCTCCTTGTTCACCGGCAGACCCTTCGAGTGGAACTCGGCCTGCAGGTCGAGGATCCAGCCCAGCACCTCCTGGTTGGCCAGACCGTGCAGCGGGCCAGCAAGCGCGTTCAGGCCGGCAGACACCGAAAGGTACGGGTCCGACAGCGTCGAACCAACCAGGTGCGTCGTGTGGGCACTGGCGTTGCCGCCCTCGTGGTCGCTGTGGATCACCAGGTACAGGCGCATCAGCTCGTCGAACTCCGAGTTGTCAAAGCCAAGCATGCGGTTGAAGTTGGCCGAGTAGTCGAGGCTCGAGTCGTAGGCGTTGTTGGCCTCGTTGAAGAACGTGTTGCGGTAGATGAGCGCGGCCACCTCCGGCAGGCGCGCGATCAGGTTCATGCTGTCCTCGTACACGTACTCCCAGTACGTCGACTTGTGGATGCCTTCGGCGTACTTGGCGGCGAACACGCTCTCCGTGTTCATGGCCGTGACGGCCGCCGACAGCTGCGTCATGGGGTGGGCACCCTTCAGGTCCACGATGAGCTTCTTGACGTGGTCCGGCACCTGCGCGCGCGAGTGCAGCTCGGCCGTGACGCTGTCCGCCTGCGCCTTGGTCGGGATCTCGCCCGTCAGCAGCAGCCACAGCAGACCCTCCGGCAGCGGCTCACCGCCCTCGACAGCCGTCGGCAGCTTCTCCTGCAGCTCCGGGATGGTGTGGCCGCGGAAGCGGATGCCCTCTTCGGGGTCCAGCAGCGACGTCTCCCACAGCAGGCACTTGACACCGCGAGCGCCGCCCAGGGTCTGCTCCACCGTCACGTTGCCGAGCGACTTGTCGCCGTACTTGGCCTTGAGCTGCTTGAAGGCCTCCTGGCGCTTGGGCACCTGCTCCTTGAGCTCGTCGAACAGCGACGCCGTCGACGTGGACAGCGCGCGCGTGGACGTCTGACGCGCGGCGGCGGCGGCCGAGTGGCGCAGCGACTTGAGGATGGCGCTCATGCTGCAGACAGCACGAACGGTCGGTCAGTCAGTCTCTCCAAAACGCATCAGCACACCAGGGGTGCCAGGGGGAGGAGGCGCGAGGGCGGAGTGACAAGTCCGATCCTCATCCCCTCCACCCCTCGGCACCTCGGCACCTCGAAGCCTCGAAGCCTCGAAGCCTCGAAGCCTCACGGCAGCGGCAGGCAGACAGGATGGCAGGACGGTACCTGGAGATGAGGGTCTTCGCTGGAGCTCTGGCTTGTGCGGTGGAGATTGCGAAATGGCAGCCCTCCCTCGCCCTTCGGTCGCCCCACACTGCCAGCGAGAGGATCCGGCCGTTCTTTATCTTGAGATGTCTCAACATCGCCACTTTAGCCAAGGTATGTATTTACACGATTTTGGAATGTATGTATTTTCTTTCTTTTGTTGGATAACGGCGAATTGGACTTGCTGGGAATGCAAATGGTGAAGGGTATGCAATGCAGAGGGTTGTCGGCGCAAACCAAACGCCCATCGCTGGCCCCTAATAAGGGGCGTTGATGGGTGGAGAGCCCAGTTTTGCAGGACCGCGAAGAGGCCGGGCTTGTATTTCGGGATGACACGCAAGCGCCACCTTGACGATTGGCGCCACCGAGTCGCTGATTGTTCGTTCAGTTTAACACGGAGCCCGCCACGATGCGTGTACGCCGATGACGCACCGAGCACTCCTGGAAGCGCAACGCTGCTCGACCGGACTTCAAGCAGCGTCATCGCACCGTCGAGACGCCCCAAGTTGGCCCAACGGGTCGCCCACGAGTCGCATGACCTCAATCCTCAATCGCGAGCGCCGCTGGTCTCCAGTCGAAACCAGGCCACGTGGGGGCGTTGAGGTCCGGCCTTCTGGAACGTCCGCACCGCGAAGGATAAGCCGACCGGGTTGCTGAACGAGAGGCGGCGGAGCGTTCGACGTCATCGTTGCCCACGCTCTGTGCGCGTCAAACGGGGGAAGAAACCGGGTGGAGAGGGCGAAACGAGCGGCTGGCAGACGACTGGCGTCCAGTCTGGACCGCCCAAGCAGCAAAGCGGTGCCCCGGCTCTGCGCAGTACGTGGCATCCCCCGTCGAAACGGATACAATTGGTTTCAGCCGTTGCCCAATCAGTCTTCGCGAATCAGGATTGGAGTGACAGGATTGGTCAAAAGTCTTCTGGATTCCTGCCCAAGTTCAACCTGGAAGGTCATCATCACCAAGCACATTGCGTATACCGTGCATGTGCAGCTGGGCCATGCGTTTCCCGATGGTTCGGCCGCGCGTTCATGGATGGGCGCGGCGCACGAGGCCACCACAATCCAATGCGGCGCCTAGTGGCCACGCGGCGCGACCTCGTCGGTCCTCTTGCGGGTTGTCGGCTCATGAGCATGGGCGAAACTGCAGTGGCGGTGGAGATGAAGGTGTTCGTTTTCCCTGCATTCGTCTACAGGTGACGGGAAGATGGCGTGCGTGGCGGATCGGTGCGTGCTTCAGAAATGAGTGACTCGACGCTTCAAGGTGGAGGTTGTGGTGCTCCTGGATGGAATAGCGGCGGCGGTTGTGCTGGCGAGCCGGCGGCGATGGGCGAGACGGACTTCCATAGCCTTCTCGTTGGTTGCGGGGCGGGAGCGTTTTGGGCGATGTCGGCACTTCAATGTGACGCATTGCCTGCTCTTCGGATGGAGGGGTGAGGAGTGCGTGAGGGCAAGAGTCGCCAGTGCTCCTTCCTGGCTCGGCATATTCACGGTGCGCAAAGTTGAGTGTTGATCTTCATGCGGCTGTGGCACTTGCTGCGGCGCTGCTTTGACCTGATCCGCGTCTTGCGTTTGCATCGGTGCATCGCTCCCGTGCGTTGTCGCGGCAAGCTGGACCTCCTCTCGGAAAAGAGCGATGCTGCTACACAATGCAGACCGGTGGGTTCGGTCCTTTGTGCTGTGAGCTGCTTTGCTTCGTCCCCGCTGCTCCGCAGCTTTGATGTTGACGTCCGCTGCGAAACGGATGCACGGCAAGAGCCTCGTTGCCTTGCGTTTGATGTGAAGCTTCAAGCAAGAGGCGACTCCCCAGAAGTCCTACTTGCGCTTCAGGAGCGCCTATCCTGAGACCCACATGCATCCCGCTTCAACTTGTGCTTTGGATGTTGCAATAGGTAATAGCATCGTGGTGACATGCAACGTCAGGCTTCAAATCTCCAGCGCACTCCTTGCATGCAGCGCTGCCGTCGCACTGCGCGCCTTCAGGAGTCATCGAATCGTACGCAACGATTCCGCTGGTAGCTCGCTAACCGTGCGATCAACTCGTCCGTCCGCCCAGCACAACTCTGTCGTCACATGGAGTCCCATGGCATGGACGTCATGCCCATTGCCGACGCTTGCACTTGCAGTTGCAGTTCGCTCCACGTGAGGAGGCACACGACTCGCTGCCGGCGCGATTCGTTCCATTCGAACGGGACTTACGCCGAGAACCTTCCGCCTCGAGTTAATGGAGCAGAGCGCTGGTCGATGTGTCGACTTCGTGCATCCTTGCCCATGGACTGAAAGCCATCGGTTGGCGCCAAAGATCCGCGGCGGACCATGGAGAAGCGAAAAATGCATGGTGGCTTCTGGATCGAAAGGAAAGTTTCCGGTGAAAACAGCCGACGGCAACCAAGATACTCTTTTCATCAAAAGTAATGGCACAAAGTGCATCCGGCAAAGCGCGGCACCCATATTTGTGCACAACGGTAGTTTTGAATGCGACTCTCTGCCGTTGGCGCGACACGAACTGCAATCCGGCGCTTTTGATGCGCCGCTCCGATGCGCGCGGAACGAACATAAGGGCCGCGTGCGAAACGACCAACGGACACGAGGCGCACGCGAGCGGCCTGCATGTAGGCAGGTGGACCGGGCTGGTGGAGCGCTCAAAGCGGTCGGCTGTGGTGCGTCCGTCCGGCGCCAACCCTCTCCACCGCGACGCTTGCCCCAAGCGTCGCCCGCCCGTCAATCGATGCTGGCGGATTTCCATTCAGTGTGCAAGTGGGTTGTCGCTGCGGTCGGTCCGTACAGTCGGCGTCTCTCCCGCCTCGCCCGCCCTGTTGTTCCGGTATCTCGCGCCATCTGAGTAACCGCCGCGGCGTCCTGCCCAATCAATCGGCAGGGAAGCAGGAAAGTGAACCTGGTTGCCCTTCCCGTCTTGCGTTGACTATGCCTCCGGATTGACACGCCGCCCAGGTGTTTTCCCTTGTCGTGGCTGGCAGGGCGGTTTCTCAAGAGCCAATGTGCCCACTTGTTCTCTCCGCCTCGACGCCCTTTCCTCCCATTCTCCACGCCCCTTTCCTCTCGCGCCTCTGCCGCCGATCCAGCCGAGTTTGTGGTGGTTATGGATACGCCACGACAGCAACAACAGCAGAGAGCGCTTCCCCTCGGGGTTACCCTGCTTGGGTTATGCCCGCCGCTTGCCGGCCAGCGCGGAGGCCATTCGGAATCTCCAGGCGTCGAGCAACAAGCCTCGTCCTTTCTCGCTGGTGGCTCGGAAGGTGAACATGGCGACGGGCGGAGGCTCCTCCGGCGACGGCGCGACGCCCCCGCGGCCGCCGCCGTCCTCGACCGCGAGCTTCATGCCTCGCAGCTTCGGAATGGGCCTGCCGCCGCTGTCGCAGCAGCCCACGGGTGGCCCGCGATCGACCATGATGACGGTCGAGTACGACGGTATCTCGCTGCCGCCGCCGTCCATCCGCTCCTGCGGCTCGCAGCAGTATGTGTCGTCGTACATCCCTACCAGCGCCGCCTTCCAGCCCGGCAGCATCCAGGACATGATCTCGTCCATGAAGTCCTACGCCAGCGCCACCGACCTCGTGCGCACCTACAGCGAGATCCCGTCCGTCGAGGAGGCGCTGGCTGTGCTGGAGCGCGCCGCGCAGGCGCTCGGCTCGCGCCGATACCGCGACGCGCTCAAGCTGTATCTCGAGGGAGGGTACGCGCTCGCCAATGTTGCCGAGCGCCAGGCGAACCCCAAGATCTGCAACCTGCTCACGTCCAAGGGCTTCGAGATGCTCAACTGGTGCGGCCGCCTGTGCGACTGGATCGAGGGTCGCATCAAGGAGAAGAGTCCTCGCCCGGGCGTGCACAAGGTCGGTATTCCTATTGCCAACTGGGACGAAGACTGGGTCGGGCCCTACTTGGATGAGGACGAGGCCCGTCGCACGTGGTACACGCCCGTGTACTGCCCGCACCCCATCGACTTCTCCAACTCCGGCTACCGACTTCGGTGCGTCGAGATGCAGCGGCGGCCTCGACTCCTCATCTGCATCACCATGTACAACGAGGGTCCGCAGCAGCTAAAGGCGACGCTCAAGAAGCTGGCGAACAACCTCGCGTTCCTCCAGCAGATGTCACCAAATACTGTTCCGGACTCGGACGGCAAGATGTCGCTTTCAAGCTCGTTCTGCGGCGAGGAGGTGTGGAAGAACGTGCTCGTGTGTATCGTGGCGGACGGTCGCGAAAACGTGAACGAGAAGATGCTGGACTACCTCGAGGCCATCGGCTTGTACGACGAGGACCTCCTGACCATCAACAGCGCTGGTATCGACGCGCAGTGCCACCTCTTTGAGCACACGCTGCAGCTCTCGGCGAATGGCAAATCGCTTTTGCCCATCCAAGCTGTCTTTGCACTAAAGGAGAAGCGTGCTTCGAAGCTGGACTCGCACCACTGGTACTTCAATGCGATTGCCGAGCAGCTCCAGCCGGAGTACACGGCCTTGGTCGATGTGGGCACGATGCTGTCCAAGGCTGCGCTCTACCACGTTCTGTGCGCGTTCGAGAACAACCACCAACTTGGCGGAGCATGCGGACAGCTTGCTGTGGAGGAGCCACTCAAGAACCTGAGCAACTGGGTCGTCTCGGCTCAGCACTTCGAGTACAAGATCAGCAACCTGCTGGACAAGTCACTCGAGAGCTGCTTTGGCTACATCAGTGTGCTTCCGGGGGCGTTCTCGGTCTACCGGTATGAGGCGATTCGCGGCGCTCCCCTTGACGCCTACTTCCAGACGCTCAACGTCGACCTCGACATCCTCGGCCCGTTTATCGGGAACATGTATCTCGCGGAGGACCGCATCCTTGGCTTCGAGATGCTCGCGCGCAAGGGCTGCAACTGGACCATGACGTACGTCAAGGACGCGATCGCACGGACGGACGTGCCGCATGACCTCGTGAACCTGATTGCGCAGCGCCGGCGATGGCTCAACGGCGCATTCTTTGCCACGGTGTTCAGCATCTGGAACTGGGGTCGCGTGTACTCGGAGAGCTCGCACTCGCTGCCGCGCAAGATTGCGCTGTTCGTGTACTACGTGTACAACCTCATCTACACGCTGTTCGGGTTCTTCCTGCCCGCGAACGTGTACCTCGCGCTTTACTTCATCGTGTTCCAAGGCTTCCAGCAGAACCGCTGGGTGTTTCTCGACACGTCAGGATTCTCGGACACCGTGCTGGACTGCAGCGTGTACCTGTTCAACCTCGTGTACCTCTTCGGGCTGACGACTCTGCTCATCATCGGGCTCGGCAACAACCCCAAGCACATGAAGCTGACATACTACTTTGTGGCGGCGGTCTTCGGCGCCATCATGATGCTCTCGTCGCTCGTCGGTCTCGGCATCTTCTTCTCGACTCCCGCGACGACTCATTCGATTGTCGTCTCGGTGCTCACAATAGGCGTCTACTTCCTCGGCGCGGCTCTCCACGGCGACCTGCACCACATCTTCATGACGTTCACGCACTACACAGCTCTCATCCCGACGTTCGTCAACATCTTCACGATCTACTCGTTCTGCAACCTGCAAGATCTGTCGTGGGGCACGAAGGGGCTCGTCGATGAGCCGGCGCTATCGTTGGACGACGTCGAGAAGGGCGATTTCAAGGACGTGATCGCCAAGCGCCGCGCGATGGAGGAGCGCCGCCGCGAGGCCTGCGCGCGCCAGGACGCCAAGAAGAAGCACTTCGAGGCGTTCCGGACCAACGTGCTGCTCACGTGGGCCTTCGGCAACCTCATCCTCGCGCTCTTCGTCGTGTACTTTGCTTCCGCGGACACCTACATGTCGATCCTGTACGTGTTCGTCGCCGCCATCAACGCGGTGCGCCTGCTCGGCTCCATCGGCTACTGGGTGTACATCCACACGGCCGGGCTGCGGACGCGCGTGCTTGACAAGTCGCAGCTGGGCAACGGCAACGGGCGGTACCCGCAGAGCAACGTGCTGCAGCTCGACGAGCACTACGCGGCGCTCGCGGAGGACCAGCGCGCGTACTACGCGTCGGGCCGCACCAATGATGACGCCGTCGCCTCGGCCGTCTGACCCTCCTCTTCGTCCTGAACCTGCGGTCTTGGGCCTCTCCGCACTGCCAAGGTCATGTAGCGGCAGGTGCTTGCTGCCCCTCAGCGCGTCCAATTTCCCAACAAGTATACCCCATTGAATCATCGGCTCGCTCATTGCGTTCTCACGATCCTGCGCGTATCTTTCACTAGCCGCTTCAAAGGTCACTCGTGACACCCAGCGGCCTCGAGGAAAGCGATGGACGGAGCCAAGGGCGACGACCGCGCGCTGCTCGTGGGCAAGTGGGAGAGCAATGAGGCGTTCGGCAACACAGCGCTCGACTGGTCGCAGGCGGTCAAGACCGGCGCGGCCACCGCGGCGCTGCGCTTCTCGAGCGACGGCTCGTACTCGTTCCGCTTGCTGCGCGCGGCGGGCGACGCGGCAAGCGGCGAGCAGGAGGACGTGACGGCGAGCTTCCGACATGTGGTCGCGAGTGAGGGCGTGTTCGAGGTGCTAGAGGGCAACGCGCTGGTCATCAGCGGTGCGTGAGTGATCCTGCGGGCGAGACGCTGGCGCCGAGTAGTGATCGCGTGGTGGCTGGTGCTGCAGGAGACGCGTCCGGCATCCGCTGGTCCTTTCAGCTCGAAGAGGACGACGCGCTGCGCATCCGGTGCGTCGGTTGCCTGTGACTCGGAGCGAATGGCGTGTGGGCTCATGCGGCGGCGTGTGCAGGTTAGAAGGCGCCAAGCGATTCGGGCGGTGCAAGGGCGTCGACGTTATTTACTTCCGGCGCGTGCGGCGCTGACGCGGACGCTGCCGCTCACGCCCGTGTGGAAATCCAACGACCGCGTTCACGCCTCACATGTCGAGCACGTCGTCCAGCCAGTCCTCCATCTGCGCCTGCGAGGTCATGGCCGCCGCTGCGATCGCTGGTGCACTGGCGGTGGCGGTTGATGCCGCCAAGCCGCTGGCGACCCGCGAGCCGGCAGTCGTCGACGCCGACGCGCTCAGCTCCAGCAGCGAGTCGAGCGCCGCTTCGTCCGCCTTGCTCGGCACTGAAGCCCAGAGAGCCGACGCTTTGCTCGTTGGCGCAGGCTCTTGCTCGTCTCCAACCAGCAGCGAGTCGGCCGTGTCTTGGTCTTGCACGGGCTCGAAAGCCAAGTCGACCTGCCAGCTCCATCGTCAGCATCATAGCCTCGCTGGTGTTCAGGAGAGAGCAATGGCGATGCTTACGCAGTCCTTGGGGTCCATGCGGTAGCGGATCGACGGCGAGACCGCGGCGAGCTGCTTTGCAAACCAGTGGAAGTCCTGCCATTGCCCGTCACTTGGCGTCAGCAGCAAGCCGCGCCACAGTTCCGAGACGCCTCCGCATCCTCACCAGGACGCCGAACGCGGCGCCGCCGTCCTCGTCATCGCCCTCATCGGCCTCCCACTGCTGCACGGCTCGGCTCTGGAAGTACGTCCCCTTGGCCGCGCCCGTCGTCGGCCGATAACTCTTCTCGTCGGCGAAGAACTGGCGCCTACCGGTTGCCGCGGGCTGCAGCTCGACGGCCTCGCCCTCCTCCTCCTCGTCCTGCTCGCGCTCCTCGTATCGGAAGGCGTTGGACCCGAGCGAGCGGCCGCCTGAAGAGCCTCCGCGCGCGCCCCCGCGGCCACGAGGAGCCCCCGCGCCCCGCCCCCGCCCCCGCCCGCGGCTGTGCGTCGCGCGGAACTTGACCTGAGCCCGCCCCATGATCGAGGATCGGGCAGTGTGCTGCTGCGAGGACTACTGCCGATTTCGCCCAATGAACGATCGAATCACATCTTTTTTACCAATAAAATCGCTCAGATCTATCATTTCTTGGTGTCATTTTCAACACGACCAACATGCCTCCAACATGGAGGCTCATCTTTGCGGGGATCTTCCTCGTGAACGAGCACATGAACGGCCTCCAGGACAAGGCGAGGCAGCGAGAATAATGGTACGCATCGGTGTTTGGAAGAAATTGACTCCGTTTGATGTTAGAGGTGAGGAAGCAGCGGCCATCGGCGGCCGCAGCCGTCCACGAGAACAGCCGCGCCGCCAACGAGCCGCAGCGACAGCAACGCGCTATCTGCGAGACACAGCGGCGGTCGTCGTCTACTTCTTCGACTTCTTGGTGGCGAGCTTGCGCTGGTAGAACTCCAGCTCCTTGCCCTCCAGGATGTAGCCGTCGGCGCGGCCCGACTGGCCCGGGCGAGACGAGATCACGGCGAGCAGACGGCCCGACGTGAACTGCTCGTCGAGCTTGACGTCAAGCTCGCGCGTGCGCTGGCGGTTGGCCAGCTTGCGGAGCACGTGGCTCGACTTCTTGACCTCCTCCTCGTCGGCCTTCTCGGCACCCTTCTTCACGCCGATCTTCACGCCGTAGTGGGCCTCGTACCACTGGCGGTACGGGGTCGCGTCCACGAGCACGACGGCGCCCTTCACGAGCGTCTTGGTGCGCACCAGCTCGTTGTTCGACGCGTTGTACACGACATCGAGGATACGCGTCTTGCGCGCCGTCACCTCCGTGCCCCACGAGAAGTTGCCCGTCTCCAGGCGCAGCGCGCGGAACTTGAGGTGGCCGCCGCGCACACGGACCGTGTGCACGCGCTTGCCGCCGAGCTTGGTGTGAGCGGGCTGGCGGCCGAGCTCGAACTTTCGCTTCTTGCGGTACTGGACACGCTTGCCACCGGTTTCACGGCGCTTGTGGCGAGAATCACGCGAGATACCTGGTGGGGAAGAGGGAGCGAAGCATCCACACGTTAGTCGGCTGCGATCCGAGCTCGCCCTAGAGCGGCGGGTAAGCGAGGTTCACGTCACACGCAGAGCGAGAGCACCACGTATCCGAATGCTGCACAACGGGGGATACAGCAGTGGATACACTGGCGGGACCGGGGGAGGGCGGCGTCATGCCCAGCAAATGAGCGCGCGCCGCCGCTCGAGCGAGGAGCTCGCGCCCCTCCAGCTCTCCGTCCCCCTGTCACATGCGCGCGCGCCGGCGGACCGGCGGCGGCATCTCCCGAGCGTCTGCAGGTCGACTCGGCGGCGAGGGCGCCTCGAAACAGGCCCAGAAAGCGCGCTTACCCATGGTCACTTCGGAGTAATTTCTGGACTGCGAGCCGCCATACACTCGGGCTGACCGACGCGGGCCAAAGCGCTCGGGACCAACCAAACGCGGACCACACACCGAGCCATCGGTTTGGCCGGGGAGCCGCTGGAGTGGACCACATCGAATATTCACGGGAAGTGCGTGGTTTTTGACTTGTTAGGTGCGAGTGCGCGAGGAAAAACCACCATTTGGGGCAAGAAACCATGGGTGTTTTTCATGAACTGATGATTATCATCACTCTTGAGTCTAGCGCGCTCCACACGGAGATGTGGGACCGGTTTTGGACCTCTGGGCACACTGCTTTGCCGCCAAAAATGACAGGAAAACCGCGGGAACGACCACTTGCACCAAGAGCTTGAAGCATCCAGCGTCCAGCGTCCAGCGTCCAGCGTCCTGCGCCAGGCACTCCGTCCCGCCGCCCGCCATGCCGCAAGAGGAGTTCTCGGCCGACCTGCTGCAGCTCTACTATGGTACGCGGTGGAGGGGGGGAGCGTCGACGCGCTGCCTGCCGTGCGTCCTTTCACCCACTCACACCGCATGCCCACATCGTGTCGTGTCCAGACCGCCTGTTCCCGTACGAGCAAATGACGCGGTGGCTCTCCTACGGCCAAGGTGGGTCGCCTGCCGCTCCTACGCGCGCTCGGAGTGTCCGTGGCTGACAGGGACGGGTGGGCGTGACAGGGGAGGGCTTCCTGTTCCGGCGGGAGCTGTCGTTCACGCTCGAGAACGACACGTACATCCGCTACAAGGCGTTCCACAACGCGGCCGAGATGAAGGCGTCCATGACCAAGACGCTGCCCTTCAAGATCGACATTGGTGCCGTCTTCTCCGTGTCCCCGGCGGACAAAGGCAAGGTCGGCGCGGCCGACTTCGTGCCCGAGGAGCGCGAGCTCGTGTTCGATATCGACTTGACGGACTACGACGACATCCGCACGTGCTGCGAGGGCGCCGCCATCTGCGTCAAGTGCTGGCGCTTCATGGTCGCGGCCGTCAAGGTGCTGGACGCGGCGCTGCGCGAGGACTTTGGCTTCCAGCACCTGCTCTGGGTCTACTCGGGTCGGCGTGGTATCCATTGCTGGGTGTCGGACGAGCGCGCGCGGATGCTCGAGAACGACGCGCGCTCGGCCGTCGTGCAGTATCTGGCGCTGGTCGAGGGCAACGAGAACGCCAAGCGCAAGGTCAAGCTCCGGGAGCCTGTGCACCCGTCGCTCGAGTGCGTAGCAGCAGGCTGTTGTTGGTTCCAGTCCGTCTGTCTCCTCCTGACGCTCTCGTGTTGCCATGGATAGCCGCGCGTACCGCATCCTCGAGCCGCTGTTCGAAGACATCGTACTTGGACCCGACGGACAGGGCGTCTTCATGTCGGAAAAGCACTGGAGCAAGCTGCTGGACATGGTGCCGGATGAGGACCTGCGCGCGCAGCTCAACAAGCGCTGGGCGAGCACCACGGACAGCTCTACCCCGGGCGACAAGTGGCGCGAGCTGGTCGCGGGCGTGGAAGGCGTCCTGCGCAAGACCAAGCCGAGCGGCGGCGTCAAACGGCCGCTGCACGGCGACGCGGCGTCGAGCGGCAACAAGCGCGCCGAGCTGCGCACGTGTCTGCAGGAGATTGTGCTCGCGTATTTATACCCGCGGCTGGACGCCAACGTGTCCAAGCAGCGCAACCACTTGCTCAAGAGTCCGTTCGCCGTGCACCCGAAGACTGGACGCGTCTGTGTGCCTGTTGTCGCCCAAGACGTCGAGAGCTTCGACCCGTTCACGGTCCCGACGCTCGGGCAGCTCCAGGAGGAGCTCAACGAAAGTAACGCGGGGGGCGGCCGGTCGCCGTCCATGGCCAAGTACGTGGACCAGTTCGAGTCGGAGCTGCTCAAGCCACTGGACGCCGATGCGCGGCGGAAGCAGCGCGACGTGAAGGAGAGCGACGCCGCGTTCAATGGCGATTGGTGATGCTGCATGCTGCAGGTTGTCTGGCGCGGCCACAAACAACGTGCTAGACGCCGGGAAGGAGATAGCTGCGAGGAGGGAGAGGAGGGCAATGCATACTCGATGAATGGTTGATTCGCCTCACCGTTGACTGCTTCTCTCTGGGATGAACGGAGTGTCTACTGCTGGTGACCGGCAGCGCGCGCGGCTCGGAATCGTGACACGCGCTTTACAGGTTGCTGTCCGAGGCACGCACGTGAGAACAGCGCGCCAACGCGTTGAAACCAGCATCAAACGCAGCGTACCGGGTCGCCGACTGGCTCGAGCGTCACGCGGTCGCCGTCCGGGTTGTTCCCAGCGAACCGCGACGTGCGCGGGGCGGAGCCGAACGCACTGGTGATCGGCGTCCCGGTTGGGCCGCCGGCAACCGGCCGCTCGAGGATCTCGCGCTCCATGATGCTGCCCGAGAAGACCGCCGACGAAGACGTAGGCGGTGCCGCCGAAGAAGAGGCCGGGAACGGGTCTTCTCCGCGGGCGGACACCACCGGCGCAAAGGACGAAGCCGTCGCAGCGATCGGCGTCCGCGTGAGCGGAGGTGACGGCCCCTGGCGCTCGCCGATCGACCCCACGACGCCGACGCCTGACGACGGTGACTCTCTGATAGGGGTCTTTGTGTTGCCAACTTGGGAGCGCTTGGCGCTCTCTGCCTTGGCGCGCATGCTGTTCGCCTTCGTCTCCAGCGATGCGTCCGTAGGGCAGAGCTCGAACGCGCGGTCGAATGCGCGGGCAGCCTCGTCGAAGCGCTCGAGAGCCGACAGCGCGCACGCCTTCCGGTAGTGACCCTGTCGTGCGAAGAAAACAAGGAGCTTAGCTGCAAATGGACATGTTCAGAGTAGGACGAGAGGCGCTCACTTTGACCCAGGTGTCGTCCAGCTCGATGGCAGTGTTCGCGTCCTTCAGCGCGTCCTCGTACTTCTTGAAGCGGTGGTATGCAGCGGAGCGATTGCCGTAGAGAACCTGGACGGCGTTGGTCGCCAACAACGCGGCGTGAGCTCGCTCGCTCAACACGCAACAACGGCAATTGAAGAGTCCACGTACATGCGACACTGGGTCCAGCTCGATAGCCTGGGAGTAGAACTTCACGGCGTCTTTGAACTTCCGACGCGCGAAGGCGTCGTTCCCCTTCGCCTTGAGCTCGGCTGCCTGCTGCTCCGGCGACTCGGCTGCAGGCTTCTCCTCGTCCTCCTCATCCCCACCGCGCTCCTCCGCAGCCTCAAGCTCCTCCATGCGCTTCATCACCTCGTCCCAGTCCCACGACGCCTGCTCGTTCTGCCGACGCTCCTCCTCTTCGATCTCGAAGTACTCCTCGATATCTACAGCGAGCACGCTTAGTGCCGAGTGCTGCCGCTCTGCACAAGCAACACCACCCACCTTGCTCGGTCGCGCGCACCGCGGGAGCAAGCTCGCTCTCCTCGACAGACTCCTGGATCTCGCGGATGTTCTCTTCCTCATACATCTACATCAGCTCGACGAACGCGTTAGCGACGATCCTAGGAGCTTGGAGCGGACTCGAGACTGCCGCCGGCACCTTTTTCAGGTTGAACATCTTGTCCACATCGGCGCGCTTCTCGTCCAGCTCCTTCAGCGACACCTCCTCCTCCCGGATGCGTGACTGCAGGTCTGAGGTGTCGAGCGCAGAGACGTCAGTCGTCCGGCTTTGGAGGGCCGTCTTCTCCACCGCACGGGGGGAGGGGAGGCTCACCCTTCTTCCTGCGTCCGATCATCTCCATCGCGCTAGGCACCGTGCGCCACGCGTAGTAGTCGTCGCCCAGGTGCGCGAGCACCTCGTTCGAGCGCACGATCTTGCCCGGCACCATGGCGCGCTTGCCCAGCGGCACCTACAGCGATCCACCTCGCATGAGTGCAGGAACGCGCCGCTGCTTGCCACTGGAGGGACGCACCATGACGGGGTGCGACAGCTTCTTCGGCAGCTCCTGTAGCGTGTCGCCCAGCGCATCGAAGCAGCCGACGCGCTCCTGCAGCGCCGCGATCTGCTCGCGCGAGCGCTCGATCCGCTGTCGGACCGCCAGTCTTTGGGTCAGTACCGCCTCCGCCACAGAGCGATCCATCCGCCCCGGACACGCTGGACTGGACTCGCGCGAGCTAAGCTACAGCTGGAGCCGACTCGGCCCCACGCACCTCCTTCAGGAGCCGCGCATTCGCCGCCTCCGCGACGACTCCGAGCGCCGCCGCCATGGTGTGCCGCGTTTGCCGGAAGGGCAGCCCTTCCTTGAAATCTGATCCAGCCACTGGACACGGACATGTTGGACAGATTGTATATGTTTTCCTCGGATCAACGTATAAACATTGCACTTGAGTTCTGTATCATCTGATGATCATGTCAGATCCTTTTCGTTCGAGAGCTTCGGGGAACGACACCTGTGCATGTGGCGCCGCGCCGTCGCCCGCCCGCTCGCGCGCCTGCCCGCCTCTCGCGTCCCCAGCGCCGCGTCGGTTGCCATGTCGGCTGTGCGCGAGCTGTCGACCGCCGCGGTGGCTCCGCGTGCGGCCGTCTGCGTGATTGGCAATGAAGTGCTGACGGGGAAGGTAGCGCTCGAGTCGGAGCAGCAGCCGGTGTGGCTCCGCTGCGGGTCTTGGCACTGACGCTGCTCCGCTGTGGATGAACCGACACAGACGCAAGACACGAACTCGCACTTCATCTCCAGGCTCATGTTCCGCCGAGGCGTCGACCTCGTGCGCGTCGTCGTCATCCCCGACGAGATGGACGCAAGTCAAGTCGAGTGTCGGGAGTCTCGGGGCTGCTGCTGATCTGACGAAGAGATGCTATTACGGGTGTACGCGCGGTTCAGGTCATTGCGTCGACGGTCAAGGGTCTCTCGGACCTCGTTGGCCCGACGGGGTACGTGTTCACCACTGGCGGCATCGGCCCAACGCATGACGACATCACGTACGAGGGAGTGGTAAGTGCGGGCACACCAAGCCTGGCGATCATTGCCTGGAGAGGCACTCTTTAATCAACTGGACCTCGGACAGGCGAAGGCGTTTGGCCGCGGAGTGGCGCTGCACGAGCCGACGCTGAACGGTCTGCGCGAGGCGATGCTCAAGCGTGGCCGCGGCGAAGTCAACGAGGACCGCAAGCGCATGGCCATCCTCCCGGAGGGCTGCGAGACGCTGCCGACCTCTACGTGGGTGCCGATTGCCGTCGTCAGCAACGTGTACATTTTGCCGGGCATCCCGTCCATGGTGCGCGACATGCTCACCGTGAACGAGGAGCGCTTCGTTGGCGTCCCAATTCACCGCGCCATTGTACGTTCTTGAATGTTTGGTGTGCTGCACTGCTTCACTCGATGGCTGACGCTTCTGCGATGCGTCGGTGACTCACCTCTTCAGGTCGCCACGACGAAGCTCGAGGGCGACATCGCCGCTCCTCTCACCGCCGTCCAGAAGGCGCACCCGAACGTCGCGATCGGCAGCTACCTCAACCTGACGGACGAGAAGACGGGCGTCAAGGACGAGAGCTACAACACGCGCCTGACGGTCGAGGGCCGCGACGCCGAGGAGGTCGAGCAGGTCGCCCAGGAGCTCGTCGGCCTCTTCGACGCCTTCCGCTTCGAGCCCAGCGCGCTCTAGCATGACCCAGGGCATCTTCCGTGCTGGTTGAGGTCGTCCTCGTGGTCGGAGCGTGAGCAATAGACAGCTCTCGTTGAACCTTGTCCCTTTCATTTGGTCGGATTCTAGCGTGTGATTGGCTGAAACTCACCACCACCGATTGCGTCAACTTTCCATGCATACTCAAACCAAGTCTACATTTAGCCACCATTATGACGGAACATTTAGGCAAACATTGTGGCGGATATATTTGCATACTTCAATCAAATGAAAAACACTGACAGACTCCGTAGACTATTTCATCTCAAATTCACAAAAAATGACGTAGGTTTGGATACGTTTTATGGCATTATTTCATCCTTTTCGATTGCGTCAATACTGCAATCTCACTGAAACCAAGTCTATTTTAGTCGCCATTCTGACCAAACAATTGGGCAAACATTATGACGGATAAGCCGCTTATCCGTCATAATGTTTGCCCCTATTTTTCGTCAGAATGTAATATACTTGGTTTAAGTATCCTTGCAGAGATGACGAAGATCCAAAAATGGAGATATTGTCAGAACACGTACACGAATCGGATATCTGTCACTAAACCTGTGAGTATTGCTGACGCAATCGACACTGGTCTGTGTTGCCGACGCACATGGAGCAACGGGACAAAGGAATGCTCCACTCTGCGCGCCGCCGCCTCGGACTCGCCGCTGCTCCGCCGCCGCCCTCGCGCCTGCGTGCTCTCCGCCGTCCCGGCCTCCGCGTCGCCATGTCGGCCGCCTCGATCGCTGTGGCCGCTCCGCGCGCCGCCGTCTGTGTGGTTGGCAATGAAGTGCTGACGGGCAAGGTGAGCGTCGATCGGCACGAGCGTGGGCATGGGCTCCTGGGGCGGTTCCTCACTGTTCGTACGGATCCCGCCACAGACGCAAGACACGAACTCGCACTTCATCGCCAAGCTCATGTTCCGCCGAGGCGTCGACCTCGTGCGCGTCGTCGTCATCCCCGACGAGATGGACGTAAGGAGCCCCGCGGCCCGCCATGGCGGCGTCTCCTTTACGTTGCCTGACCACCGCCGTGCATGGACGCAGGTCATCTCGTCGACGGTCAAGGAGCTGTCGGACTTTGTAGGGCCCACTGGATACGTGTTCACCACTGGCGGCATCGGCCCAACGCACGACGACATCACGTACGAGGGAGTGGTAAGTGGTCTTGGGCTTAGCGAAGGCGGACGCGAACACCTGCGCGGTGTGAAAGCGCGTCCTGAACAATGTCTTCTCATCAATGCCAGGCTCGGGCATTTGGGCGTGGACTGGAGCTGCACGAGCCGACACTCAACGCTCTGCGCGAGTACGCCTTGAAGGAGTACAACCGCCACGAGGTGAACGACGAAGCCAAGCGCATGGCGATCCTCCCCGAGGGCTGCAAGATCCTCAAGACAGCGACGTGGGTCCCTCTTGCAGTCGTGCACAATGTGTATGTTCTCCCGGGCATCCCGTCCATGGTGCGCGACATGCTCACCTTCAACGAGGAGCACTTCGTCGGCGTCCCGATTCATCGCGCCATCGTACGTGGCTCTATCGGTCGCTCTTCCCTCACAACTACTCCTTGTGCATCTCACCTCTGGTCTTCATCTCGTTCTCACTTAGGTGAACACGCTCAAGTATGAAGGAGACATCGCCGCGCCGCTGAAAGCCGTCCAAAAGGCCCATCCCGGTGTCGCGATTGGCAGCTACATCAACCTGTCAGACGAGAAGACGGGCGTCAAGGACGAGAGCTACAACACGCGCATGACAGTCGAAGGACGCAACGGAGAGGAGGTCGAACAGGTTGCCCAGGAGCTCATCGCCCGCTTTGAAGGCATTCGCTTCGACGCGAGTGCTCTCTAGACACTCTCGGCATCAACAAGGAGCGTGTGGTGATGTCCATGCGCGACGTGTTGCTTTGTGATTCCATCTATTGATCTCTTGGAACGATGTTGCGTCAATCATAAAGCTAGACCACCTCCTCTAAGCTCAGATGCTCGAATAAACTCTGGTCGGTGTGCCTGGGCGCTAAGAAAGGATGAGTCCATGGCCCCGGCTGATGGTGAATGGGGTCACGTCCGTGCAGTTCTGGTGCATCTGGCAGTGGTTGCCCTTCCGGACGGACCGCGCGCACCCCTCTGTCTCACATCGCCGCCCGCCTCCGTGGGAGATGCAGTATCCGTTGCCACGGTCCTTCTTCTTGCAGCCCTCCATGATGCACCGTCGAATGCCGCCATGCAGGTAGCACAGTCCAAGCCGCTGGGTGCCCTTTGTGCAGCCCGGGATTCGGCACTTCTTTCCTCCACCGTGCGCTCGGCAGAGACCTCCACCTTGGGAGCTTTTGTCACACCCTTCCATCTGGCAGCGAGCTCCACCGCCGTGCGTCTTGCATCGGTTGTTGGATTGCGCACGCCGAACACACCCGTCGACAACGCACTGCTTCGCCCTTCTCGGTGCTTTTCGGAATGACGACGTTGAAGACGCTGATGCTGTGGACGCGGAGGACGCAATCGACGCGGTTGAAGCCGTCGAGATCGCCCTCAAGGCAGATGGTGGGCCTGGCAGGGACGCATTGAGCACTTGACCGTTCTTGACGAACGACGGACTTCCAATGAACGATGAAGGTCCTGGCAAGAAGAAGCTGAGAGGCAGCGGGTTGACCCGGCCTTGAGTCGGTGAGAGCATTGTCGGTGTCGCCACTGACGGCACCGCCCGGAATGACGATGATCGCACTGATCGTTGCCCGCTTTCCACGATGTCTTCCCACGACTCCCGAAGGAACGAGTCCATGACAGGCGACAGGTCTGGAGCTCCGGACGGTTCCTGCTTGATGGTCACGGTCGTTGAAGCCGCACTCTTGACTGGCTCGCGCTTAACATGCGAGTCGCTCGCCACTGCAGTGGCCAGATGCTCGGGCGGCAACGAAGTGCGGCCACCGATCCTGATCTTGAGGCCGGGCGAGAAGCTGGTTCGCACACCGCCGCCGAGGGAGCTGGGAGCGACTGGGGCGGGCGAGTCCGTGTCGTGGGTGGTAAAGCTGTCGGCGATGGACGCGGCGCTGAGCTCCATGTTGTCGCTGGATTCACGTCGGTACGGGTTCATCGAGTGCGGCGACATCATGGACGGGGAGTTTGGCGTGTCCAGCATCATCATGGTGCTCTCGATGTCAAAGTCGTCATCTAGGAGGTCGATCGACGGCGGCAGGTTGAGCACGTCATGGATGCTGAACGAGCCGTGCGTGGCCGCGGGCGATGGCGCCGACGGCGGGTGGGACTCCATCGTCCCGCAGGCTCAGCGGGAGGAAGAGGCGCGCGGCTAGGATCAGCGGGCGGGGCGACCGGGTGCTCGAGACGATTGCGGTTCAGGAATGTCTGCCCCTCCCGTGCCAACGCGTACCGGCCGCGCCTGCCCGCCCGTGGCGTCCGCTTGCAACCGCCTCGCCCACCGTCTCCGACATGCTCCACGTCCGAGAACCTTGCCTCCAGTCGAGGCGGAAGGAGGACGACGGCCATCTGCGGCGGCGATCAACTGCCTGGTCGGTCACCTTCCTCTGCTTCTGACCGAGGAGGTCAGGACTTCAACAACAAATCAGCCAATCATCGCCGTGTGCTTCCGATTTCCACCAATCCGGTGACTTGAATCTCGATAAAGTATGTGTTGTGGACGAACACGACAAGACTGCTGCTCGAAAATCACTTAAGCCGCACGCCACAGTATGCTGGGGGAATGAATGTCCCGGCCACGCGTTCCTCCCCCCTTTTGGCCCAGAAAAGCCTGGAAGGCAAGCCGATCCGAGCCAAAGGCAAGCCAAGACAAGCCGCGAGTCGCCCGCAAGATCGAGGCGCCCGCAGGAGCACCAGCGAGAAGAGGAGACCGCCGCGGCCCGAGCACTGAGAGCCCCATGAGCGCGCGCAGCGAGAGTGCCGACCCGGGCGCCGGCGGTGGCCACAGCCGCAGCAGCAGCACGTCCAGCAGCGGGCTGCTCGGCACGCTGCAGCCGCCGCCGCCGCCGCTGCCCCCGAGCGCCGCCAGCAACACCGGTACGGCCCTGACGCGTGCTCGCGCGCGTCCTCCGGGGGTCCTGACGCCCCGCTGGCTGTGTCCACAGGCCGCTTCTCGCCCACCGAGCTCGTGACGCCCGAGGTCACGCACAGCGCCAACCCGCTGCACCAGCTGCTGCAGCCGCGCGCGGTGCCCCCGCCGCCGCCGCCGCAGATGCAGCCCATCAGCGCGCAGCAGCAGTCGTTTCTGCAGCAGTTCCTGTCGCCCGCCAACAACATGCCCATGAACAACTACCTGCGCGCGCAGCCGCCCGTGCCGAGCGCCGCGCCGCCGCCCGCGCTCATGGCGACGAACCTCCAGTTCTTCCAGCCGAACAGCCAGTTCCCGCCGCCGCGGAGTGGGCCGTCGCCCCCGCCGTACCCGTCGCAGTTCCAGCCCGTGCCGCCCGCTGGGTTCCCGTCGGCGCCGCGCAGCATCAGCGTCACGTCCGTCGACGGAAGCCGCAGCAACGGCGCGGGAAGCTCGGCGGTCAGTTCATTGTCCGGGAGTCCGCGGCAGGCGTCGCAAATTGGTGCGAACACGGTGCCGCCTGGGACTCCGCTGTCGGGCGAGCGCGTCGAGTATCAGGCGCGTGGGGAGACGGACCCGAGCGAGAGCCGGTCGTTGGAAGTCATGCCGATCACGCTGTACAACTCGGAGCGCACCTCGCAGCTGGGAAGCCTCATCTCGGTGAACAGCCACTTCATCTCGTACCCGATCCGCAACGGCCTGATCCGCGTGATCAGCCAAAGCTCGGTCGACCGCCTGCTGCTCCGCAAGCACGAGCACCACGCTGTGACGGAGCTCGCGTTCTTCAACAGCAAGTCGGACTTGCTGCTCAGTGCGGGCACAGATCACCACATCGCGATCTGGGGGATCGTCAACGACCCGATGAGTCGCGAACTGCTGAAGCTGGTGCCGACGCCGGCGCAGCGTGTCAAGTGGCACCCGACGGACTCGAACAAGATCGCCATTGCCAACGGAAGCGTGGTGTTCGTCGCCCACCTGGCGAACGTTAACGCCGAGGGGGAAGGTGCCGAGAACCTGTACGACATTAGCGTCGTATGCGGCCAGACATCCGGCCAGATCAACGACGTCACCTTTTCGCCAGCTGGGGACGCGGTGGTGACTGCAGGTAGCGATGGATTCGTCCACATCTATCGCACTCAAGATCGTCAACCTGGACAGCCAGCCGAGTTCGTGCACCGCTTCGATCCTTTCGACGGGGCGGCTGTGAACAGCATCCATTTCTTCAGCGGCAACTTTTTGAACCAGCCCGGCCTTTTGGTCGGTGGCGAGAGCAACACACGGCTGTCGCTGTGGAACGCGCCGCTGTCCGAGAACACGCAGCCGGTCTCGTACCAATCGGTGTCCATCACCGGACCCTCGACCGCGTCGGACTCGGCAGTGATCCATGAGACGCTGCTGGACCCCACGAACCAGTTCCTGTTCGTCGCCGACCGCACCAACCCACTGGTGTACGCTTTCCACCTGGCGTCCAGCGAGAACTCACGGACTCCTCGGCGCTTCGACAACGTGACCGAGTTCACGCTGGCATACCCGGTGCTGTCGATGGGCATCCTGAACCGATCGCACGGTCAATCAGCTCGTGCTGGCGAGGATGGCGACGCGACGAGTGCAGACGCTGCTCTTAATTTCGCCATGCAGCTGTACTGCTTGCAGACACAGGCTATTCAGCGGTATCATGTGGCTGCGAGCGACTGCTACATCCCGTCATCGAGACAGCAGGCAGGCAACTCGATTGAAGATGAGCTCCCGTCCATCGAGACCACGGTGAGCGTCGGGCAAACGGTTGGCGCCATGACCACGGAAGGGGAAAGTGTCGAGACGTCGTTCCAGTCGGCCGCCGAGTCCCCGCGCGCTGCCTCGTCGCCGGAGACTGAGATCGACGTCCAGACCACCCCGCCAGTCAACGACGGGTCGGATAATGACGAAGATGCACAGCGGATGAGCTTTCGTGGCAGTGCGGCAGGAAGCTCGCGCGCGTCTGCCCCGTCATCGCCCGCGCGGAGTATCCCCCGGTCGCTCCAGCTGCCCATTGCCAACGACGATGCCTCGTCTTCTCTTGCTGGCGACGATGGCTCGCTGCCAGGAATCCGGTCGTACGCGCGCTCGTCGCCGTCGTCCTCCGTCCGTGCGTTCCAGGATGAAGCATCGCTCCAGTACGAGCCGTCGCTTGATGATTTGGCGAGTGAGACGCAGCAACAGCCGCTGCTCGCATACTTGCGTCGTATGGAGGCAAGCCAACTTCAGCGCGACGAGCAGATGCGCGAGCAAATGCGGGCACTCATGGGCAACCTGGGCACCCACCTGACGACGCAGGTGTCGCTCCAAGTCGAGAAATCGGTACAGAAGCAGCTACAGACTGTGCTCGTGCCCGCCATGGGCCGCATCGTCTTGCACACGATGGAGCACAACTTCATGAAGCCTGTGCAGACCGGTTTTCAGCACGTGATTTCCGAGAAGCTGATCCCGCAGATGGAGCAGAAACTCAACGAGTCGCTGATCAGAGCGCTGCCTGAGCAAATGGGGAACGGCGTGGACGAGATGGTGCAGCGCGTCGTTGACGATGTGCGCCAGCCCGTTCGCGAGTCATTCCGCGAGTGTTTCCAGGACATCATTATCCCTTCCTTCCAGGCAGCAACGCAGAAGATGTTTGAGCAGATCAACGACACGTTTGTCAAGGGGACGCGGAGCGCCTTTGAGGGTAGCGGACAGAGCAAAAGCAACGCGCAAGTCCTGACTCAACTGAAGGAGCTCTCGGGCGTTGTCGGCGATCTGTCGAAGCAAATCGAGGCGCTGAGCGCGTCCGTTGCTGCTGTTGGTGGTGGTGGCGACGCGGCAGCCACATCGAATGGGATTTCCAGCTCACCCGAGGAGCTGCAGTTTGAAGCACAGAAGACTGCCGTGTCGGAGTATCTGACGCGCGGCGACTTTGAGGAGGCGTTTAAGCTTGCGCTTGGTGCCCAGAACGTCAAGCTGGTGGCGTTCGCATGCCAGCAATGCGATGCCCGCGCTGTGCTGTGCTCGCGGCCGCCGAAGCTCTCGCAGATGGTCATCCTGTGCCTGGTGCAACAGCTCGGCGCGGACCTGGCGGACGATTTGCAGACGAAGCTCAACTGGCTGCGCGAGTCCCTGCTGGTGATGGACGCTCGCGACCAGACTATCGCGGGCTTTGTCACGAGCGTGCTTCAGGAGCTGCAGAGTGCGCTGAACGGCGTGCCGCAAGAGAGTCGCGACTCGCAGTTCACGCTGCTGCACCACATTCTGAACTCGATGCTGAGCTCGGCTTGATCCTCTCGAAGCAGCTGTCGTCGGAAGCGTGTAAACAGTTTATTGAGGACATCTTCGGGCAGAGTTTTAGATGCAGGACCATCGGTGCGTCGCTCCAAACAATCATGCCTTCTAGTGGTGCTTGCAACGCCTGGATTTTCAGAGGTGTTCAATGATGGCGGGAGCGATGGAGGCGGCAGCGGCGGTCGACAGGGCGTCGCTGTCGTGGCAGAACGTGCAGCAGATCTGCGGCGAGATGGAGAAGATGTTCCAGGCGGACGCGGCCAAGGACGCCGGCCGGCTGCGCGCGCTGATCGACAAGCGCAAGGCGATCGCGGCCGCCGCGCATGCACGCCAGGCCACGACCAGCCGGCAACCACAGCGTACGCACGCTCTCCTCTTGGACGCCGTGTGGTTGCTCGGGATCGAACCGGCGTCGGCGCACTCACGCACTTGCACGCGACAGACTGCTGACCAACCTGCGCGAGTGGGGGGAGAAGGAGAGCGCGACCAAGGCGCGCGAGGAGCAGCTACTGGTGCGCCTGCAGGAGCTCGAGGCCGTCAAGCGCGAGATGAACATGCAGCTCGAGCAGCTGCTAGACAAGTACGAGGACACGCGCCAGAAGCTCGTCGAGTACACCATAGCGCACCAGAACGAGGTACCTGCCGCCAAGTGCGTCCGCTCCGTTGTCTCTCTTCCATGTCGGTGCGTGGCTGCAGACACGCCTGGCGTTGGCGGTCGTGGTTTGTGCGCGCAGACACCAGATGAGCTTGTACGCGTCCGTGACCGGCATTAAGTGGGACTTGACCGACCAGCACATCGTCGCCGGAGGTGCGTCCATCCGTCGACCCGACTGGCACCGTTGACCCGGAGCGCTGGCTGACCTTTGTTGCGGCCGCAGACATCCACGTGCCGGCCAAGCAGACGATCGTGCGGTTCGAGATCGACTCGGCCGCCGACCAGTTCGAGGCGGCCAACGCGCTGTGGGACAAGATCGACCTGGCTTTCGACGACATCGACAACGACCTGTAGTGCCCAGACATGGTATGGAATTCGGCCGCAATGGCATTGACGGTTGATGCATGCCCGAGGCGTTCACGCACAGAACAGCCTTCCCGCTTGGTTCAAGCGAGAAGAATGGGCGAAAAAAAAGTCGGAAAACGAGGAAAAAATCACTGGGTTTTTGTTCATGAACGGTTCTCATTATATAAATGATATTGTAGGTTTTGTGCGGCAATTGGCTGTACCCACCAAAAACTTGACAAATATCCGAGAAATGGAGATCATTTGAAGAAAAATGCACATGTTTGCCATTTCGATCCGCTCAATGCGCATATGTGTATTCAATGTATGTAAATTGCCCAATGGTTGTTGTATGCTCCAGCAAATGAAACGACGCGATGAAACCCCATGGTTGAAGAAGCTCTGCCACCACGCTCACGATTTCTGGAATGCCTTCACTGGAGCTCTTGTTGCTCTGCAGATAGAGCATCTACAAGTCTTCCTACGGGTTCTATGAACCCACAAGATGTCAGTCTATCACCTGGTATATTTTTTGGTCGCATTTAGAGCCCTCGCGGATTTATTAGTTTTCGAGTCGTTTACGAAGTTTGTACCTTTCATTATTATTGAGACGCATAGTGGTAGCTAATCTGCTATTATTAAAATGTTGACATTCGTCCAGTTCATAAGACACTTGATTTTAGTAATGCAAATATCTATTGACATCACCAAAACAAACCATTAAATGAAATTCAACGATTGACTTTGAAAAAAGCATCGTGCGATTGCCCGAACAAAAACATGAATCTTATCATGTCACCTAATTACAGCACTGTTACAAAGTGCTTTTACTTTGAGTATTTCGAGTTTCGTAATTAAATAATATTAATAACCAACGGTGCCACAAATCGATCCACCCATCCGAAAAATTTGCAGGGCCAGAAAATATGTTTTCCAACGCCCTTTATCGATACCATCACTTTCATACTTTTTGAACTCAGTTTCAAGTTGAGTTAACATTTTCATGGCACTCTTTGCGAAGGGATCCCAAGTTTGGGCAATGTGGCTCCCAGAGAAGCCGCCCTGGTGCTCCTGAGATCGACCAAAACGTCGCCGTCTGGGACTCGAGATTCTGATGAGATCTTTCTCCGCGACGCCTACCAGAGACGTCCACCAGAGACGCAAACCAGTCATGTATGCATGGTGCTCCACCGCATCTCAACTAGAGCAGCGAGGCTGGGCGGCAGCCCGTGCGGTGCGCGGCAATGGTCGCTGATTTCGCTCTCCAGGAGCGGTAACA
>JAADYB010000195.1:0-32331 GCA_023338075.1 Phytopythium litorale
CATTTTCGCGACGTGCTTTGTCATTTCCCACCCAGTATATCACTCTCCCCGTCAGTGAGCACCCATCTTCAGGCGACACCTTCACTGTCAAATCCTCAACGCCGCCTCCAAGCCGACCGCTCCAGGCGCCGCCTCTCCAGCCCCTCCACGCCGCCAGCCAGCGCCCCACACACGCGCAGGATGCGTCCGCCTCTGCTCCTCCTCTCGCTCTTCCTGTACGTTGCGCTGGCGCTATCGCGGGCGTCCGCAGACCCGCCACGGGCTGGGAACACTTCGCAGCAGATGCGCGAGCTGTGTGACGGCTTCCGCGTCATCTGCGGCTTCGTCGCGGCCTCGTGCGACCCGACGGCCGCGGACGCGCTGGACGCCAAGTGCCTCGAGAGCTTCCAGCTGTACTACGAGCACAGCCACACGCTGTCGGCCTGCTCCTTTGTCCAGGCGACGAGCCTCGACCCCGGCAGCCTCGAGCAAGACACGGACGACGAGGAAGACGTGGCGGCCGCGCGCGAGTTCCTGACGCGCTACAGCACCTGGCAGACGCAGCACGTGTGCGAGATGTTCCACGCGACTGAAGCCCGGGCGGCGCGCACGTGCTCAGGCGAGAGCGAGCGCCAGAGCGCGTGGCGCCGCGACGCTTGGCCGCTCTTCTGTCGCAGCGTCTTCGCCACGTACGCCGCCACGCGGCACCAGCTGGACGCGCTGTGCGCGCGCACGAGCCACTCGGACGCCTTCTGGGAGGGCTTCGCCGAGTTTTCGGGCTCGGACACGTGCAGGAGTTACTACGCCGACGTGCGCGCCGCCATCGCAGGAGGCTGCGGGGACGAGAACGTCGCGGACAAGGCGTGCACGGCCTTGTTCGAGCGGTACACGACGCGCCAGGCCGAGATCGAGCGCGACTGCCTCGAGTTGCGGGCCAGCAAGACCTTCTACCGCGGCTTCTACAAGTGGAAGAAGGCTGCGCACCACCGTCTCCGACGCTAAGATGACTGGAGACGTGCTGGTCGTTCGTTCATTGATGTAGTCGTCGCGCTAATACCGTTCCTCGTCCGTCCTCCAACCAACACATCAAGCGTCTCGACTCCCAAGCTGCTCGCGGATCACTCGCGCCAGCTCGCACTCGTCCGTCTCGGGCGTCTCAGCGGACGGGAACCGCTCCACGGGCTCTCCATCGCGGCTGACGACGAACTTGCAGTAGTCGCCGTCCACGCAGGGGCCGAAGCGACTGGGAAGCCGCGCGTTCAGGAACAGGAAGACTTCGTGCGCGTCCGGGCCGTTCACGTCACACGGCGCCAGTACGTGGACGAACGGCGACACTCCAGAGTCGTTCGAGGTGCGTGTCGAGCTGTTTGTCACGTCGTCCGTCGCGGCCACAGTCTGCTCGTCCATCTCGTCCGCCGCTCCGCTGTCGTCGTCGCTGTCGTCGCAGTCGATGAACTGCGCGCACGGGAACACGAGCACCGTGAGTCCGTCGGGCCCGAAGCGGTCTGCCAGCTCCATCAGCTCGCGGAGCTGCTTCCCCACGTCCACACGCGTCTTGCCCCGCTCCTTTGTCGGCATGTTCACCACCAGCACGACATGGTCACGGAGCGTCGCAAAGTCCAAGACGTCACCGTCCGGATTGACCGTTGGAAGACGCTGCCGGCTGGCCATCAACGCGTAGAAGCTCGCGGTCGGCGCGCTCCACGCCGCGCAGTCGGCGTGCACCTCTCGGTAGACGGCTCCAGCGTCCAGCAGCGTGCGCAGCCACCGCTCCTGGGCCTGCTTGGTCAAGAAGTCGAGCGTCTCGCAGCGACTCTCGTCGGACGCCGTCGACGGTCGATACCAGATCTGCAGTCCGTGATACAGCAGCGGCCCTCGACGCTGTCTGGATGGCGTGGACGCCGACGGTGTGTACTGCGCGATGGCCGTGAGGAGAGGCACGTACGCGATCGAAGCGCGCGCCACATCGTCGCGGAAGAGCACGAGCGCATGGCGGCGAGGACCGTTCACCACGGCATACACGCGGAGCTCTCGCGCGCCTCTGACTTTGCCATTGCGTGGGAGGACGCGTTCGTCGCTGCTTGAAGCGTCCGACGCGCTGCTGTCGCTACGGCAGCCGCTGTGCAGCACGGACCTGCGTGGCGGCTTGCGGAAGACGAAGCCCGCGCGTATAGCTCCGTCCGCCACGTCCCACACTGACACGACATGGTCTTCCTGGCGCCTGGACTCGCTGCTCCTGAGACTACGCGCGGCGGGCGCTACGAGCTCGTACAAGTGCTTGTGGTCGTCAATCACGGCCATCCCCCCCACTTCCAAGTCGTCGGCTTGCGCGTTGAGCTCCGATCCGGCAAAACGGCGCTTCTTCTCGCGCTCGGGGGACAGCAGCCCGCCGAACAGCAGCGTCTGCGCGAGCTGCTGCGCCGCGGCGGCGTCCTGCGTGCCCATACCCCTGGCCACCTGCAGGTAGCGGCGGAGGTACCGCAGCAGCCTCGCGCCAGAGACTCTCGGGTTGCTGCTGGTGCTTTGGACGAAGTGCTGGCCGCCCAAGGCGTTGCGCGACCAGCAGAGCGCGCGGTGCAGCAGCGGTGGCGCGTCGAAGACCGTGTGGAAGACCACGGGCGAGAGCAGGTAGGCCACCGCCGCGTCCGACTGCAGCTTGAGCGCCGGCGGCAGCAGGCGGAAGCGCGCGAGGCGCTCGAACACGCGGCCCTCGACGTTCCCCAGCGGCACGCGGACGGCGTCGCCGGCCTCGTCGGCTGCTGCTCCATCGTTGCCAAGCACTGGTCCACACGCGGACGCCAACTGCTGCGCGTCCATGCCGTGGAGAGGGTTGCGAGTCGAGGTGTTGGCGCTCGCGTCCCTGGCCGTGCTGAGCGAGCGCGTGTAGGCCGAGAACCCGCGCGGAGACGACTGGAGTTGGTGGTCGTCGGCTGGCGTGTGCTGGTCGCCTTGGTGGCGCGCGTGGGGGTCGTCCGAGTCGCGCAGGATATGTGGAGGCGTCGAGGAAGACGGTCGGGAAGTGGCCGCGAGTTGAGGAGGCGGAGGCGATGCGGCAGTTGGGGGGAATGGGACGCGGCGAGAGAATCTGTGACGCTTTCGTTGGACGAACAAGTGGGAGACTTGGTGACGCGTCGATGGCGGTTCATGTGGACGGAGGTGATGCATGCCGACCGAGGTGATGCATGCCGAGTGTGGTTGCCACCAGATAATGCCATGGGTCGCGCTGAGAGCATGGAGATGCAGACACATGCAGACATCAAGGATGCGAGCAAGTGAGGTTGCCACCAGCAAAAGTGTCGATGCATTTGTTCATAGACCGCCAAAATCGTAAAACTACATGGAGAAAAATGGAGAAAGCGCGACGCGGACCGCCCAGCAAGGACTGCCCGCTTATAAAATAACTCACCGGCGCGGAAGTTGGCGCGCGTGTGGTCGCAGCCGCTTGGAAGCTTCCCATTCCGTCGTGGAAGGCTCGACTGCCCCTGTCCGTGCTCTGGATCGCGAGGTCGCCGTCATCGGTCGACCTCTCCAAGAAGCGGAGGAACGACTATCGCTAGCGGACACCGATTTACGGCGCCACCACGGGAGGAGTTGCAGCTGGCTCCTCCGTCGTCACCTCCTCCTTTGCCAGAGACACTTGGGGTTCGTCGCCTTCTGCCTTGCCGTTCGGCTTGACTTCCGCTTCCACCTTCTCTTCCGCCTTCTCTGCGTCCTCTGTCTCCACCACCTCCGGCGTCGGAGCCTTGTCAAGCAGCTCCTTGATGTCGTCCTCGAACGTCAGTGGCTTGTCTGTCGGTGCGAACCGCTTGTACGGCTGTCCGTCCCGGTCCACCAGGAACTTGGTGAAGTTCCACTTGATGTAGTTCCCGAACGCGCCAGGCAGCTTCGCCTTCAGGTACGTGAACACCGGTCGTGCGTGAGCGCCATTCACGTCCTTCTTCTCGAAGAACGTGTACTCAGCGTTGTACTGCTTCACGAACTCGAGGATCTCCTCGTGAGTTCCGGGCTCTTGGCCAGCGAACTGGTTGCATGGGAAAGCCAAAATCTCCAAGCCTTGCTCCCGATACTTGCCGTACAACTCCGTCAGCTGCGGGTAGTTGATCGGCGTCAGCCCGCACTTGCTCGACACGTTCACGATCAGCAAGACCTTGCCCTTGTACTTCTCGAACGACACCTCGTTGCCCTCAATGTCGAAGTCGCTGAGCTCGTAGATCGACTTGATCTTCTCGACCTCGAGCGCATGAACCTCGCGGTACTGAGCGCCGATGTTCAGGAGCTCGTTCACGAACGCCTCCTGCAGCGGCTTGGTCTGCAAGTTGAACAGCTCCGTCTTGTCGCCGTGGACCCACTTGACGCCGTGCTCGTAATGCGCGTGGTCGTACTGCACGAAGCCGTCCGATGCATCGAACTCGGCAAGAGCCGCGCGCGCAACGTCCGACTCGAACAGGTAGATCTTCTTGGTGTCCTTGTTGAGCAAGACGTACACGTCCTTGCCCTGCGTGAACGACGCCAGCACCCCCGCCTTGCGTTTGAGCACGTTGGCATACGTGGCACCGTCCTTGACACTCCAGACGGTCGTCGTCTTGGCCTCCACCACATCCGCGGACAGAGGGACGAGGAGCTCGCTGTCGTACGTGTACTCCGTCGGAGGTGGCGCCTCAAAGTTCTTCTCACGGTCCTTGTAAGTTGTGAGGAACCCAGACAGGATCAGCGCCACAACGATCTCCTTCCCGCGGACGCGGTACTTCGATGGTTCGGCCGATGCTGGCGGCTTCTCAACCTTGGCGGGCGTCTCCTTCACTTCTTCCGACTTCGGTTCTTCTTCCGCAGCAGCAGCCGGAGCACTCTCCGCCGTCGCGTCTTCCACCTTCTCAGCAGGAGCTTCAGTCGAAGCTGGCGGCTCCTCAGCAGGCTTGGCAGGTTCTTCGGCGGGCTTGGCAGGCTCATCAGCAGGCTCGGCAGCAGGTGCAGCAACAGGAACTTCCTCGGCAGGCACAGCAACCTCCTCAGCAGGCACAGCAACCTCCTCAGCAGGCACAGCAACCTCCTCAGCAGGCACAGCAGCCTCCTCTGCAAGCACTTCAGCCGGCTTGACCTCCTCTTCAGCTTCGGCGACGGGTTCGTCCTTCTCCTTGAGCCACTTCTCGAGCACGTCGAGCAGTGGCTTGCCGCGTACGCTCTGCGGCACACGCGTGATGCCGGCGTGGTGCACTTGGAACACCTCGCTCTTCTTCTCCGTCAGGAACGCCGACGCAGCCACCGCGTCCTCCTGGAGGTCCGCAGGCAGCGTCGCGTACTGCTGGGCACGTGAAAACACTCGTCCATGCTGGTCCGACATGGTCTTCTTGTTTCTTGTTTCTTGAAAAGTTGAGTCGGGTCGGGGACTCGGCTGCTTGGAGTGGTCGCGGTGGGATCGAACGGGGGATCTCGCGACAGAAAGTGGTGGATGAAGAGCTGGGAACGATCGACTCAGAGACCGGGGCGGGAGTGGTCTCTTGTCGAAGCCGCGGCTTCTTCTTGGTGCTGGCTGGCTGGTGGTGGCTGGCTTGTTCGCTTGGCGGCAAAACTGGAAATGAGCACCACGCTTCGGTCCGAGTTGGGAAAGGCAAGTCGCGGTCTTTCTTGGACTTGGGTTGACTATGCCGACCGACCTTTCTTCTTGTTTGGGTGTGCGCGTGCTCACTCTCTCTCTTCAACCTGATGGGGACCGGAAGTGGGAGACAGGGCGACCTGAAAAGTGAAGGTTTTTCCGACGGAACGCAGTTGCGTGCGGAGAAGCAGGTGGTTGTGGGAAAACAGACTTGGGAATTGTATGTCGGGGACCTTTGACGCCAACTTGTTAGCCATCTGGGACCACGCTGCAACCCATCAAATGGGACTGGGAAAGATACTTTCACGGAAAGGCGGTGGCGTGCCTCTTCGCTTTGAATCGGTTTAGACAGGGTATCGCGACAGATGGCGCACTTCAACGTCTCTGGCGGGCGGTCAACGATTCGGCATTTTGTATAATATTTCGAAGGTCATCGACTCTCCGGTCGAACATGTCACAGGTTTGAGGAAAAGCATTCGAGTCGGTCTCTATCCGTTTGCCGGTCTTCGGTTCACATGAGAAGGCAAAACAAAACGCCAATCGACACTTCGAGCGCCACGGCGAACGTCGCGCGCCAACGCCTTCTTCGTCAATTTTTGTTTCGTTTCAGTGGAGAAGAACCGAGCCGCTCAAAACGGTCGACGCGATGGAGGGCTGCTCGGCGCGCTGGAATCAGAGGGCCTCGAGCAAAAGTTCGCGCTCCGACCGCATGGATCGGATCGCGCGCTCATCATCGCGAGAACGGCGAGATTGGAGGACTGGATCTGCGAAACTCCGCGCGCGGGCATCCATCCTCGCTTCTCGGCGAGAGCCGTTTGTATCGGCGCCTCGACGAGGGCTGATTTATCGCTGCAAAGGTCTGCGGCAGTGCTCGTCGGCAAGCAAGACGCCTTCGTCACGGCCGCTCTCTTCTTGATGGCCGCCGTCGCCCTGATCACTTGCGATGGTGATCGGGGAGCTTTCACCTCGTGTGTCAATAGAAACACGCGTCCGGACCCTTCTCTTCCCTCCTCACACATTTTGGTGGATGCGTCTTCGTTTTGGCACTTGGGATTTGGCATTGAAGGCGCGGTTTCTCGCCTTCTGATTGGATCGACGCCAAGAAGAAATATCCAATCACCGAGAAGGATATCGAGTCCTCAGCCGAGCCAACAATACCGTAGCATTCTCGCGAAAAAATAGGAACAGTCATTCGCCCGAATTGTCTGTTCGACGAAATATAGAAAATCAGACTCATTTGAGTTTAGCTATTTCAAATCGAGCATGCCTCACTTTGATCAGTGTTTTCAAATATTATAGACTGTAGTTTATCATTTGCTGGGGTATCATCGTTTGACGTGAACACCTGGCCATGCATCAGGCTCAACATCCATGAGCACCAGCATGACGCCAAGGTCTCGAGCCCTCCACGTCGGAGCGACTGCGCCGACACCTCAAGAATGGAACGGCCGGAAAGTGGCACGTAGCAGCTCGATGATGGCGCGCCAGCGCTGGCGACACGCCGCCATCATCTGCGTCGCTTCTTGAGCGCTGCATGATCATGCCAAGCAAGTAAAAAGTGAGCTTGTGCACTGAGGTGCGAGTCGCTCATGGTCAATTTATTCTGTCACTCACATGCACACGCACTTGCACACGCACTTGCACACGCACTCGATGCAGATTCCTGCCGCACCAACACATAGCCGGCACCGCCACTAGAACGCGGCGGGCGCCTGCTCCAGCAGCGCGACGATCTCCTGCTCGAACGAGAGCGGCGCGTCGCTCGGCGCGAACCGCTTGACCGGGTTGCCGTTGCGGTCCACGAGGAACTTGGTGAAGTTCCACTTGACGAAGCTCCCGAACGAGCCCGGCAGCTGCGCCTTGAGGTACGTGAACACGGGCCGCGCGGCGGCGCCGTTCACGTCGTGCTTCTCGAAGAACGTGAACTGGCACTTGTACTTGGCGACGGTCTTCATGATCTCGTCGTGCGTGCCCGGCTCCTGGTTCGCGAACTGGTTGCTCGGGAACGCGAGGATCTCGAGCCCCCGCGCCTTGTACTTCTCGTCCAGCTTGGCCAGCTGCGGGTAGTTGATCGGCGTCAGCGCGCACAGGCTCGACACGTTGACGATGAGCAGCACCTTGCCGCGGTACTTGTCCATCGACACCTCGGTGCCGCTCATGTCGTAGTCCTTGAGGTCGTAGATGGATTTGACGCCCTCGGCCTCGACGTTGAACACCTCGCGGTACTGCGCGCCGGCGTTGATGATCGAGTTGAGCCACTCGTCCTGTTTCTCCTTGCTCTCGACGCCGACCACGACTGACGTGCTTGTGGTCGTCACGCGGATGCCGAACGGCAGCGTCTCATCGAACTGCACGGTCGCCTCTGTCGACAAGTCGAGCTTGGACGTGTACTGGAGCGCGCAGTCCGACTCGAAGAAGTACAGCGCCTTGTGCTTGCTGTTGGCGAGCGCGTACACGCTCGGGTGCGCGTACCCCATGCGCTGGCGCGCCAGTCCCGCGTACGTCTTGGTGGGCTTGCACACGAGTCCGGCCTGGATGGCGCCGTCGCGCACCTCCCAGACCGACAGCTTGCCCGTCTTGCCGTTCAGCTCGTGGTTCGTCGGCGCGAACAGCGCCTTGGGCTCGTAGAAGCCACTGAGCTTGGCCGGCGCGCCAACGTCGCGCAGCGGCGTCACGAACCCGGACAGCACGAGCGCGTCGAAGAACTGCTCCGCGCGCTCGTGGGTCGTCGCGTGCGTGCCGTTCGACAGCTTCTGGAAGATCTTGCGCAGCAGCAGCTCGCCCTTGACGCCGCCGCTCGTGGTGAACGCCGAGTACTTGGCTGCCGCGACGGCCGCCGCCGCCATCAGCTGCTGCTGCATTGCCTGCGACTGCTGTGGCTGCGGCTGCTTGGACGGCGCGGCGGGGTCCGCGGCGGCGCTGGACGTGAAGAGCCCGCACGCCGGTGCGCGCAGCTGCTCGCGGAGCGCCGCGACCTGCGCCTTGTGCGCGTCCGAGCGCGCAGCAAAGTGCGCCGTGCGCAGGAACACGCGTCCCTGCAGCGCATTGGTGTCACCGGGCGAAGTCATGCTTGCGGTGCTTGGTGCTGGCGGAGGAGGGCAAGGCGGAGCTGCGCTGGCGCCGGTGAGAGGGATAATGAATTGCCGCCGGCGCGCTGAGCAGCGAGCGAGGAGGAAGCTGCCTTGGCGCGGCCGCCGGGGACAGAGAGAGAGAGGGAGGGGGGACAGAGAGTCGCACGCGGACTCGCGCGGAGGTGGGAGGGTCACATGCGCAGACATCGGCGCGCGGAGTCACGGGTCGGCGCCCGTAGAGGCTGGAGCAGCTTGATGGTCGGCGCATCCCGGGTCTGATCAGCTCAGCACTCACTGGAATCCGATACTCTGCAAAAACTGGTTTGAGTGGAGAGCGCTATCGTATGTTTGATGCTGTATAAACCGATATTATGGTGTAGTTTGTAGATGTTGCGAATACGTTTGAATCGGTCAGGGTGGTCACTGCAGGAAGATTGCAATCCAACGACGACTTTGGGGTCACTTGACCATGCAACAGTCAGGCGGTGTTCCTCACCGAGTCGAAAATGAACGATAAAATCAGTGGTATCACGCAGTTTAAACGAAATTGTACTGGTATGTGATCGTCAATTGACTTGCGCGAAAGTTAGAGAGCAGTGATTTGATAAAAACATGTCATGCTTCAAATTGATGCCCAATCAGAGCGTACAAACAACGCATAATAGCCAATCAGCTGCTGTAAAGAGTCAGCAAACGCTGTCTGCACTGAACCGTGTGATGCGCTGACCGATGACTTGAACCCGAGTCGTGACTCTCCTTGCTCATCAACTGGTTTATACTGTCTCGATGCTGGCATTGCATTTTAAGACGGCGGATACAGTATAAAGATGCTTGCAGGAAGCGCGCAATGCTTTTGGCCAGAGGTTGCGGCTGATGGTGCGGGAAAGTCTTGCAGGTTCGCCGCGGTTGAGTTTCAGGATTGATGCCACGCACGACCGCTTCATCCCGATACAGTAGAGACCTTCAAGACGACAACTTCAAGGTGCAATCCAAAGCTGCGCCGCACTGTAGGATGCCAATCGTGGCGGAAATGCGCCGCATCTGGGATTGCCAGCGATTTCTCGGAAGTGCGGGGCGATTGACGCTTCACGCGCTCTGAAGATGCAGGGACTGAACCTTCGTGCCATGAACCTTCAGAGCACCGTGAAAACTGATGGAGCGTGTCGTGATGGCATTCAATGGCGCTTTGGTTTTTCAGCGCTGGCAATTCGATTTCTGGCTCTGAGTTTTCGAAAATATCGGTATCCGAACGAATCCAGTTGAAGCGGGTGAAGCATGCATCATTGCTCCCCTGCGTGCTTTGGAGATCGCTTAGGAGGCGAGGTAGCACGACGCCAAGTTGCGCGACGTGAATTTGTGCAGAACACCCTCAAGACCCCATGTCCTTTAGTGGCACCACCGCCGCAATGACGAAATCGATGCGCGGCATCCATCGCAGCGCCGCGGCGAAACGTGGCGGATCTGATAGAAACCGGGATGTTTCACCCCATTTCGAGCGTGGTGGCGACAGACAACATCAGCAGGTGGGTGTGCGTGCCGCGGCTCCGTCATGCTCAAGTAGGTGGAGCCGTCTCCGGAATCACGCGTTGGCCTTGAAGCGCGGGTCGTGGCTGCCGCCCTTCCATGTCATTCTGTGCACCAACGCTACCGTCGCTGGTGCGAGCCTCCCCGACGATCCACTCGGCCTGATCACACCCAACTCGAGGATCCAGCGACCGTGGTCGCGTGCCTCCAAGACGACCACAACCCGTTCTTTCCGACCCGGAACCCGCACCACGCGTGGGCCATGAGCACCTCTGCTTGGGTTTGTCGAGTCCCTGCGTGCTGCCCCCCGGACCCATCGCGACCAAATGGGTCACCTCGACGCCACTCCACATGACACGAGTGTACACACCGCGCCACCGATTCGATGATGTCATGGAATCCTCGAGAGTTTTGACCATCATCAAGCGATTCTCGTGCTTGAACCAGAGTCGCTGGAACAACACGTGCCAAACCCCAAAATCCACATTTTCCCACATGAAAAAGAGGAGAAGCCAGCAGAAGAGACCGCGCCCATCTCCGTCTCGACCAAGTCTCCTCCCTTTCTCTCTCCCCGCGCCAACAGAATCGCTTGATGCGTTGTGCGGTTGCGTGGCGACAAGCGTCTGATTCCCTCTGATTCGCACCCAATCAGATCTTTTTCCCTCTCCATTTCGACGAATCACCGCGTTCCATTACGCTAGGTGCACAGACTGTCGGTACCTTTCACCGCCTTTGAGGCGGGAGGGGAAGTGCCAATGCTTCGTGTCATTTGTCGCCTGGAAGCGGCGGAGAACAAGCGCCGAGGGGGGAGAACGCGGCGGCGGACAGCCCCGACGAGCGACCGAGAAGCGTGTCACCAGGCGGAGCGGGACGATCGGGGACGACTTGTCCGCTCACATATTTATCGCCACCCGCCGCCGCCGCCGTCCGGGCGAAGTCCAGGCGCGAACCCACCGACAAAGGCGGCCGCGCACTCAGTCTGTCCTCATGCCGGCGACCTGGGCGATCGTGGCGCTCCTGCTCGCGCAGCATGTCGCCGTGCCGCTCCGTGGCGCCGACGCGCTGTCCATCCAAGGTGCGTTCCCTGTCGACTGATGGTTTTCGGTGGTCATGATCAGGCTATTTATACAGAAGACGTCTGTGTGTGTGTGTGTGTTGGCATCGCAGACGTCCGGACGCTGGTCGCGTCTCCCGTCGAGTCCGTCACCGACTGGACGCAGCGCGCGCTAGCGTTCGTCCCCACGGACGCGGTGACCAAGTGGTGCGCCTCCTGGTCGGCCACGGCGTCGCCGGTGGACGAGGGGACCCACGAGCTGGAGGACTTTTTCCCGCCGCCCATGCCGCTCGAACTCGAGGGGGAAGACGCTGTCCGGTCATGTGAGTCGCTGCTGCTGGCGTCACGCCCTTGTTCGCGCCACGATCAACTTACCGGATGGTTTGGGTGTGCCGACAGACCCGGCGTTCCCGCACTCGCCGCTGCTCGTGGCAGCGTCCAACTGCGACAGCGTGGTGCTTCGCTGGAAGAGCTTTGACGACGACCGGTGGCCGGTGGACGTGTATCTCCTGCAGCGGTTCCCCGACCTGCAGGCGCAGCCGCAGTGGGCCGTCCTGTCGAGCTCGAACGCATCCGAGCTCATCGACACGGCGGTCATCCCCGGCTTCCACTACACGTACCGCGTTCAGGCTGTCAGCGGGGACGTCGCCAGCGCGTACTCGTACCACTGGACGCGGATAACTCCGATCAGCGAGGAGCACCGGATCGCGGTCGCCGCGCGCGCGGGCTGGCTCGGTCCGATGCACTCGATGGCGCACCGCCACTCGGACGCGCTGCGCACGATCGGGCTCATCTTCGCGTGCTTCTTGACCGTCTACGGGCTCATGCGGGCCAACGTCATGAGTGTGCAGGGCACGCGGTCGCGAAGCTACCGCCTCAAGCGGATCAAGAAGTCCACGTCGGAGGGTGTGGCTGCCGCGGCTGCCGAAGCCGCGTCGACGTCAAAGGCCTCTCTGGACCGCCGGTCGTCGTCTTCCTCGACGTCCTCGCCCGGCTCGGCGCTGATGGACAGCGCGCGCAGCAACACCCTCGGCGAGATGACGGCTGGGGCTGGCGCGGGGCGTCGGGCGTCGCTGACCACGACGACGAGGGAGAGCACGGCGGAGGACCCGACGGCGGTGGAGGAGCCGCCGTTCCGAAGGCAATCGCAGTCGCTCAGCACGGCGCGGGCGGGCGAGAAGGCCGAGTACTGCCAGGACTGCCGCAAGCGCTTCGGCATCTTCCGGCGGCGCCACCTGTGCGACATCTGCCACTCGGTCACGCTGTGCCGCAAATGCGGCTTCCAGGCGCCGGTCGAGAGCTTCGCGGCCGGCGGCGGCCAGCGCGCGAGCGTGTCGACGGCGTCCTCCAAGCAGAACAGCAAGCTCAAGATCCGCACGATCTGCCGCACGTGCTGCGACGACGTGTACCGCTACTCGACCGCGCCGGGCGTGCGGCCGACACTCGTGCCGCACCACAACAGCGTCTAGCGCGCTCGACCCACCGCCCGGCGTCCACCGGTGACGCCGCGGCGGGGTTAATTTACAGCGCGGACGCGCAGAGAAGCCCCCCGCGCGGAGAAGAGCAGCGCGGAGGAGGCGAGCAGCGCGTGGCGAATGTGCTCGGCCGTCGTAGCGGCCCCTTGTTGCGTGGAGCTGTTGCTGTTTGCGTCGCTTGACGACGAAGAAACATGTCCAAACTATCGTATCAGCACTGGCAGATGTGGACCGGAGGCATGCCATCTACGCTTGCAGGGAGGAGCTTGGCCTTGAATCGACGGTGCTGATCGCTGGCGACATCAAGGCGACAGAGGCAGACGACCAGCCGCAATAGACACGTCACGCGCGCCTTGGGCGGCGGTTGGAAGCCATGGACGGCGTCCATTGGACGCGGATTTCGTCAGGGCGGACTTGGGATGTGGTGGTGTAATCCCAGGGCGAGAGTAAACGCCCCCTCGGATTGCGAATCGAGTGTCAACACCCGCCAACCTCCCGCCTCTCCTTACAAAATCCAGCCAAACTGTCTCAACGGGCGTTAAGGGGCGTTAATGCCAAATGACGCGTGGGGGTACGCCTGCCGTACCCCCACCTCCCACCATACAAAACGCCAGTAATTCAGAGTGTTGGTCTTCTTCCTTTCCCCCCCTCTCCTGTGATCTTGTGCCTTCAAGAGTTTCTCCAATGGCATTCCGGATTCCGCCGCCAACCAGCCAAGTCGAGTTCACTCTAAGCAACCGTAAGAAGCGAGCCAAGATGAGCGCCAAAGCCCTCGAGGGACGCGTGTTCGACCTGTGGCGCCACTTCCAGGCGCTCTCCCAGGAGCTGCAGACGGACGTGGCCAAGGCGCGCGAGCACCTGCTCTCGGACGAGGCCAAGGCCGCGGTCTTCAAGGCGTCGGCGGCTGGAAAGGCGCCCACGGCGGCCGGACCCGCCGTGCTCGAGGCCATTGAGAAGAAGCTGCAGGCCGACAGCGCGCCTGACGTGTCCAAGGCGTACGCGCAGCGCGTGGCGGACGGACTGGTGCAGAGCGGCTTGTTGTTCCCGCAGAAGGACGCGGGCAAGGGCGTGCTCGAGGGCTTCGCGTTCGACAAGGCCACCTTCCTCGGCGTCGGCGAGGGACTCGTCGAGGAAGGCGTCAAGTCGGTGTGGACGGTGCGTGACGGTGCCATCCAGGCCGGGACCCTGCACCGCAAGCGCGCGGGGCTCGTGGCCAAGCTCACGGGCGGCAAGCAGGCGTCGTACGTGGTCGCCAACGACAAGCACAAGGCCGTGTACGTGTTCGACTCGGAGCTGGGCCAGCAGGCCGTGACGACGATCGATGTGTCGGCCGGCACGGTCGAGTTCGACAGCTCGCTGCCCAACGGCATCAAGGTGTCGAACGACAAGATCTCGGAGGTGTTCGGCACGGACTCGAAGGAGAAGCAGGACGAGTGGCTCAACTCGTTCATCAACGCCGGCGCGCAGTACCGCGAGGCCTTCAACCTGGACGCCGAGAGCGTCAAGTCGTTCTACGAGCTCAAGGACTTTGACATGAGCGGCAACGAAGTGTCCATGGACAAGTACAAGGGCAAGGTCGTCCTCGTCGTCAACGTGTCGAGTCTGTGCGGCCTCACGCCCATCAACTACCCGGAGATGACGCAGCTGGACGAGAAGTACCGCGACCAGGGCCTCGAGATCCTCGCGTTCCCGTGCAACCAGTTCGCGAGCCAGGAGCCGGGCACGCACGAGGAGATCATGGAGTTCGTCAAGCAGTACAACTGCAAGTTCCCGTTCTTCGAGAAGCACGACGTGAACGGCGCGCACGCGCGGCCCGTGTTCACGTACCTCAAGGCCAAGCTGCCGGGTTCGTTCGGCAACTACGTCAAGTGGAACTTCACCAAGTTCCTCGTGGACCGCAACGGCCAGCCGTACAAGCGGTTCGCGCCGACGGACAAGCCCTTCTCGTTCGAGGAGGACATCAAGACGCTTCTCGCCCAGAAGCCTGCCGACGCCCCCGCTGCGACCGAGTAAGTGGCTCTGCCGGTGGAATCTCGCAGCTCGCGACTGCCCTTGATGCGTTCTCCTCGGGCTCATTTATCTCTTCCCCCTTAATAAACCACTTGGCATGTCCGCCTCGCCTCTCCTCGATCGCGTCGCGTCAAGAACGCGGCTGCACAGCGGCCTGTAGTTTTACTTCGGTGCCCTGACTGTCTCCAAGACGCTCGTGTCCAATCCGACACCTTCGTCATGCCGCCCGCCCTCAATCCGACGGCGCAAAACGCCTCGCCCACTCATCACTGGAGCCCTTGATCCAAACCTGTCACCTCGAAGACGTTACGCCCATCGTTCCCTGCGAGTTCCGTCCATGTGAAGTCTCAATTTGGACGGCATCAAATGACGACGAAGGTGTCTGAAAGCCGGACAAGCAACATGGAGACGACCCGAAACGGGCACCGACTCGTGCGCTTGGGTTTCTTTCGTCGAAGAAGCTGATCCCAATGCTCTCGTTGAACCGGCGCCGCTTTCCACGGATGCCAGTCACGCTTTCCATCAAAACCGTCGACAGAGCGGCTGTAACCGGTTGCCGTGAAGCGTTGGCGCGTTCCGCCGGACTCGCTCAATCCGACACGATCCGGTCCTGCCAGTCTCCATTTCGACTCGTGGACGTCAACCACTCCCGTCTTCTCGCTTCCTCTTCGCAGCGTCTTCGTCCGTCATGGCCCCGCTGAGCTCGAGCGTCGCTTTCTCCATCGCCGAGTACGCCGACCAGCAGAAGAAGAGGAAGATCCTGTGCCCCGGCAACAAAGGTGAGCGCCTTGAGCACCATGGAGGTTCTTGAGCACCCATTTGACGTTACAATTGTGACTCTAGTGTTGATCCTCGGCAGTAGTGGCATCGGCAAGACGCGGCTGCTCTTGCGCCTCGCGGGTGCTTCGGTGTCCGAGCAGGCCAGCAACGGCCCGGCTTCTGTTGTCCACGGGGACTTCCTCTCGCGGGTGGTGACAGTCGGCAAGGATCGAGAGCCCGTGAAGCTTGAGCTGTGGCACACTGCGGGTCAGGAGAAGTTCGGGAATGGCATACTGCCGTCTGCGCTCTTCCGCCGCGCTAAAGCCGCCGTCATCGTGTACGACGTGACCAAGCGTCAGAGTTTCTGCGACGCTGTCACGTGGGCTGCTCAGCTCCGAGAGCGCCTCGATCAGCAAGCTGCATCCAACTCGCCGTTCACGCTGCTCCTGGTCGGTCACCGAGCCGAAGAAATGGCTGCTACAGATGTGTCGACCGAGGAAGGACGTCATCTTGCCGAAGCAATCGGCGCGACCACGTTCATGGAATGCTGCACTGCAACTGGCAAGAACACTGAGAGCTGCTTGCAGACTCTGGCCGACAACATCTCGGCGCAGACAGTGTGGCATTGCTCGTCGCCAGCCTCATTGTTGAGTCTGGATGTGGAGCAGATCAACGAGAACGTACGTGCAACGGTGTTCACCAAGTGCTCCGCGGCGTCTGCGACCACGGCGCGACAGGAATCCGTTGCAACGAGTTTCATCCGCAAGACGAGCACGCGGCCTCGTGCTCGCTTCTGCAGTGACGATCTGTCGTCGACGACCCGTGCTGCCTGAGAGAAGGAGAGAGCAAGAGAGTGAGTGAGTATGTTGAGTTATCTCTATGCGTCCACCGTCCTCAACGAGACGGATACCAACAACAACAAAGTCGTTCAGAACTCATCCCAATCTGCTTTATGAGCTCAAAAGTGCGATGGAAATGAACTGAACGAGAGGTGTCCGCGTCGCTGCGCCGTCACTCCAGATCGTCCATCCGCGGCTGTCGAGCGCCATCGAACGGGACGCCGACGTCGAGCACGAGCGCTTGTTTGGCGAACGCGATGATCGAGTCGCTAGGAACGAGACCCAGGACTCCAGCTCGCGCCTCGAACGCAAACTGCGCTTTGCGGATGGCTGCCACCGAGGACTTGCTCTTGAGCGTCACCTTGAAGTAAAGCGGGAACTTGGGCATGGTCGCGCCGCCAAAGTAGTTGGCCACATTGAAGTTGAGGAGACTATCCTCTGCGTTCTCCATGACGGGCGGCGACAAACTGACAACGAGTGCACTAGCTTCGTCTGCTGCATGCGCTTCAATCTCCTCGCGAAAGATGGCAGTAAGCTTCTTGGCCAGCTCGCTGTCTGCGTTTCTGACTGAGATGAAGTACAGCGCGACGACGGTGTTGGAATCCAGGTCCGACTTGGTCGTGTCTACGGCCGGCACCCTCGAGTTGATCGGGATGGGAGTCTCGCGACCGAGCCAGGAGATAGCCGTCTCCAAGTCCGAGAAGTTGAGACCGTCTGGCCCGACCGTGGTGCGCACGTGCTCGGACAAGAAGACGGACTGGAGATGCACCATGTCTCGAAAGTAGAGCTCCGTGGCGTCGTCACGCCCGACCCAGACGTGGTTCCGGTTCGGCACATGACTGGTCTCGGACACCGGTCGCTCGCCGAATGCGCTGTCGAAGATGTGGTACTGCCGGTACTTGTGCGGCTTGTCGTCTAGCGACTCGGGCGAGTCCGAGATCTCGCCATGCTTCTGGAAGTGGTAGTCCAGGAACTCCTTGCGCGTCATGTTGGGCTTGCGACGCAGAATGCAGACGATCTTGATAAGTTCGTGGTCAGCGGTTGTCATGGCGATCGATCGCTTGGTGTGTTATGAGAGAGGTGGGTTGTTGCGGTGCTGATGCTGAGAGTCTTGCTGCGCGGCGTCGAGTAAATGTCGAAGTGATGATGGAAGCGCAACACCTCGCTCAGTACAGGACTCGGGGTGAACTGGGTAGCTCCACGGCCGCAAGGCTCGAGCCTCTACGGATAAGCAGCGAGCAACGCATGGCATGAGTAGGGACGTGAGTCATTGACATCGGCAGAGATATTGAGCATAAACAAATGCTCATGAAGCTACTTCTTGGTGTTTACTCTTGTTGACACATGTAAATAACATCATACAAACAACAAGAAAACTCACATTGAAGATGTGTAAACTCGATCTTTGAGCATAAACACGAGTTTTGGTGCATTGCAGAGCACAACACCTGTTCAAACGTTGATGACCTTCTAAGTGGATCTCTATCTTTGAAAGTGATAGTCTGCCGCGGGTGGCGACACGGTGGAGCTCGCTGTCACATGACCGTGAAGGAGCCAGGTCGTACGCGCCTGTCGCCAGGCTGGGATGGATGCTGGCTCAGCTCAAGCTTTGCGCGAAAGCAGGATCCAAAAATCGTTCCGAATGACTCTTTACCGGCAACAAGCCGGCAACAGAGCGAGGAAACCATCACAGGCTCTGCGCAAGTGTCCTCATTTCCATGCATCGCAAACAGGTTCGGACACCGGCGTTGCCTTCTCGTCCTCCTGCCTGACGTCTGCTGAGCTCCGCGCTGGTGCAGCATCAACAGGTTCCGCATTAAAGTTAAACCGCTCCGTCTCGTCCTGCGCGAGATTCAGCGGGTTCTCTTCTGCCGGCACGCACAGCGCCTTGAAATCGAACATCCCGTATCTGCTCAGTAGCTTCGTTCGTTCTTCGCCAGAGTCCTCAAACAGGCGCCTTCAGATGACCTGGGCGGATAAGTGCTGACCAGAACACGGTTGCAGCGCTATTTGTGTAACTGTTGCCTGGGTCGCTCTGGTCGCGCGGTGACCTCAACCGCTGCGTTGTTCTCTGATCTTGACTGCATTGTGCGTGCTCGATTACCTGGACATACCTCGAGATTCCACATGCAAGTATCATATTGACGACCTGATCAAGCTCGATTTGCTTAATCTCACCACGACAAAAAAGCTCGGCGGATCACGCGTATGATAACGCTTTAGATAAAGGGGCGACGCAGTGGGTGTCCATTGCGTAGATTCGGTCGGAGATTGTTCAGTTGCACTCGGTGCATTCGTGAGTCTGTGAGGTGATACGGCACGGCGATGTATCGCTCGGCATGGTTGATCGCAGGAAGCGCCGCCTGCCTGGCATCTCGAAGGAAATCAGCATTCAGGAGGGCGATCAGCACCTCGACAATGGTGGTGAAATGCTCCTTGTTGTTTGGCGCTTGCAATAGATGATCCACAGCGACCGCCAACCTCTGGATGGAGTCTGTAGACGGTTTCGTCTGGAAGTGAGCTGGGCGAGATATGGACAGTCGTGCTCACAATCATGGAGGCGTTTGAGCCGCGTTGAAGCCTTTTGTTGTGGCCACAAATGCGGCAAAATTGACTTCTTGTCTGCCCCAGAGGAAGGCATGGTCATCGTCGTCGATCTGGATGGACGACAGATAGTCCTCAAGGTGCTGCAGCACACTCATCAGATCACTCGTCAGTCTGGTGCTGTACTGCACTTCATCACCAACACGCCATTCACATCTCTCACCTTTGAGATTGCCGCTCGGAAGGAGCATTGAATGACTCCGCCGGCGTTCGTGCACGTGGCAATGGCGCAGACTTCACTCTCTTGGGCTGCGATCTAATGATGCGACGCGACTGCAACGCATTCCCCTATTTATAAAAATGAAAACAACACGATATGTTTGTGCAATTTATGATTTATAATGATAAATAGTTGAAATAAATGTGTGGTATATGTAAGACACATCCTGAAACGGTCTACTTCTGTATATTTTCCAGCGTCGCGGATGACAAGCATGAATGAACGTGCTGCACCTCTGAAGCGACGAGCAAGCGACGACACCGACACCGACGCCGACGCGGCAGCTCCCGCATGCGTGCAAGCATACCACGCCCACCGTCTGTTCCCATCAGTCGCTGGATCATCGAGCCAGACGCCGCCGGCGCACGCACGCGGCGATCCAATGGACGCCGAGAGGATCAACACGTCCCGCCGTGAAGTTGATGCGGCCGCGTCGACGACGGCAATGGCATCGACTAACCAGCTGTGCGCATTGCGTTTACGCCCTCGAGACCCGAGACCAGCCGGCGGACGACACTGTTACGTGACGCGCGGGCCTCCATTTCGAGCTGGAGTTTGCATCCTGTCGTGTGTGCATTGGATCGGGCGAGCGCGTTCCTCGGAGGCTGCCGGCGCATTTGCTTCCACCCCGATCTGCGTCTCGCTTCCACCACCGCTCTCTATGCTCGGCGAGCGCTTCCTCCATGAGTCACCCGGCAACAACTTTCTCGCTTATCACGTGGATTTCGGGCGAGAACTCGTCGGGAGGCGGCACAGACAAGCAGCAGAAGATCGATGCCGCATACACATCGCCACTAGTGTCGAATGGAATGACAGACAGCACGAGAGCGGAAGCGTGGAGATCTTACGAGTCACGCCTGGTTGCGTCTATTATGCGGTGGCGAACAATTGCGTTTGACCAACGCGCCGTGGCGATCGACGGAATGCTCTGGATAAATCTCTCAGTTGGCACCATTCAACACACCAGTGTGCTTGGCGCATGGATCGCGTTGGCGCCGCGGAGGAGCATGGTTGGTTGCAGGACGCTTTGCGTGGCGTATCTTGGACAGATACCAGAGGTGCGCTCGGACAGCGGAGCGAGTCGATCTTGAGAGTGATGATGCTACATACATTGAAGTGCTTGAAGCCATTGCCTGCTGCGGTATGGAAGGTGTCGGCTCTCCATGCTGCTCGCTTCGTCGCCGGCGTCAGGGTTTCCGCACCGCAAGCGCTGGAATGAATGCATGTAAACCAAACTCAGAACCACCTTGTCGAACCTGCGCTGGGCTCGGCTTGATAGTTGGCGCGCGGCAGATCAGGGCTCGTCGAGTCTTGCAGCCAATTCTCGCTCATGTTCCGACGAAAGAGAGAGGAGTGGCGAGGACCCGAGTCGTCTGCTCCACACTGAACGCGAGGCGATGGTCTTCAAGGTCGGAAAGAGGGGCGAGGCAGCCCAAATTTTGCGCTTTCCCAGCGCGAAGAGAAACACGTCGACGCTGCCCGGATCGCAATGAAAAGCGGCGTCGGTGCTTCGCATCCTCGCCTGTATTATGGATGAGCACTGCAAGCGAAGACGAGGCAGGCGTTCCTTCAATTTTCCAGAACCGTTTTGCCGCGTTTTGGTTGTCGTGGTTGCAGTCCGCCCTTCGGGACGCTCGCGTAACGGCTCAGCAGATGGAAGAGGAGCGGCGCACACTTGGTGGCTGATGACTGGGTCCAGCGTTCTCTCGCCACTAGATTTTTGCAGCGAGAAGACTGCTCCCCAAGTCTGAACCTGGCGACGAGCAAGCCGGGATCCAGAGCTGGACGCAACGGCCGCAAGGCTGGCAGCGGACGCGCGCGCCTTCTCAGCGCGTCGCATAGATAGATACAAGGCGCATTCTCGGCTCGAAGAGAAGATCTCCGCGGTCCGGTGCGCCTGGAGCCACCCAGTTGAAAGGCTCGAGCCCCGAGGCTTCCAGAGCACCAGTCCAGAGCAACTGCGCGCTCCGGATCCCTTGGTCAGCGGGCTTGCACCTGTTGTACCCATCTTCTCAGAGTGTGCGAAAAAGGCTCGTTCAGGCGCAGACGCCCAGGCTTGGCGGGCCTTGCCACAATCAATCCAGAGCATGTGGCGCGCAGACGGCTTGCAAAAGCCTTGGGGAGCAGACGGCGCGGCGCCGGCGCAACTGGAGCGGATGCTTCAGTTGCTGGTCCGCCCACACGCATCGTGGTTGGTGTGCTTGGCGCGGCTGCTGCTGGTGCCTCCGCATTCCCGAGCATCCGACCGGATAGAATCCAGAGGATCCATCTGCGCAGTTACCAGGCGATACTCATCGCAAGTCAACTTGAAAGCGTCAACTCCACCGGATGGATCGAGTGAAAATTGCGATCTTTGACGCCTGCAAAGAACATGCGGACTTATATTTTTGTTGTTGTGAACAACGCCTCCAGGAATAATAGCGTATCTTGAGGTGGTGAATGTGCGGTGGCGGGTGTGTACAGTACAAGATACGCGTGGTGTGCAGACCTTTTTCGGGGAACGAGCTTTGGTATCTTTTGCTGCGTCCTCAGCTAGTAAAATGCAACGGATAGACTTGGCGAATGTAAGAAGTGTGCAGAGTGTCCTCCACGCCAAGGATCCATCCAGACAGGTCCAGGCGCTTCGAAAAAGCATACTGGCTGCAAGTCTGGCGTTAAAACCGTCCTGGATGTTCGTCGCCACCCTCCATCCGTATACAGTAGGCAAGAGTAGCCAGCCGCACAACCTGGCGGCGGCGATCTTATCCTACTTCAAAGTGCACCGTCCGCCGCGACTGCTCAAGCCAAATCCGACCGAAGAGATTCCATTCCAGATTATTCATGCCCACCGGGAAGGAAACGGCGGCGGCGGGCGGGCGGACGGGCGGAAAAATAGTGGCGGAAGGCGGTGGCGTGCAATCCAGAACAACTCGCCTGAGAGAGAAGGAAACTGGCTGCAAGGCGACGTGGTGGATATGTTCTGTTTTACTGAATTACCGAAATGACACCTGCAACGTCACCTTCGCATGTCGAAACGGCGTCGCCCGATCTTTTCTCTGCCCCAGCAGACGCGAGCGGGCTCCTTGTCACTTGCGCATAGACAGTCGATGGGTGCGTCTGCCTGTCTTGAGGTTTTATCTCGGCGTTTGGCTGGCGAGATGTATGCCCGCCCTCCGGTGTCCTCGCTTCACTCGGCGGCAGTGAAAAACCTCGCACCCGTTCCCACACGAGGAGATGATGCGGGGCCGCTGGCTGTTCTGTTTGGAGCCTGTGGACCTCTCGGAAGCATACAAACGCCAAGTGGTTTCAAGTAGGTATCCTTCCTCCTCCCGCCGCCTCGTCCCTCAAGTGAGCCCAGGATCGTCTGGATCTGCGGCAACTGGCCCACCTCGAGGCATACAATTCCCAAGTCATTCGGCCGCGAAAGTCGGCAAAGAAAAGCTCCGTTCTGGATAAACCGACGCGACATACAAACTTCAAGATGTTTCCTCTGCCCGTTAGACCAACGGAGCAACCAAGAGCCCGAAGCTGCCGCGGCATTCGTTGGTTCATTTCCAATTTGGCTCGCCAGAGAAGAAGTCGCCCCCCATCCGAGCAGCTGGGCTACGATGGCGGTGTCAGGGACACTCGCGATCAAAGGTGCGGCATCTAGCAGAGCAGCAGCAGCAGCAGCAGCAGTCGCAGTCGCCGAGCGTCCAGTGGACTTGAAGACTGACCTTGGCTTATGTGTGTGTGTGAACAGTCCAACGGCTGGAGGCAACTTTTGTGGACAATGAGCTGAAGGAGAAGAATTACGCGGTCAAGGTGGCGATTGCGGGCGAGGAGCGCCGCACCAAGTACAAGGCCCACGACGAGGCGGTCGACCAGACCGTGGAGCTGCCGGTGAGCAGCAGCGAGGAGAACGCGCCGGTCACGATCGAAGTGGCCCAGGAAGGCCGCAAGAAGCCGCTGGTGTCGGCCAAGCTGAGCCTGGCCGACTTCTTCAAGGGCTTCACGGAGCGCAAGATGACGTTCACGTTCGGCGCCAAGGGGGCGCTCAACACGGTGCAGCTGTTCTTCAGCGGCGAGTGGCGCGGCACGACGCCGAGCGCGGCCAGCGCGTCGGCCTCGGACTCTCTGTCGACCCTGTCGACCTCGCCCACCCACCGCCCGTGGTTCACGCGCGTGTCGTACTACTACGACACGACCAAGAACGTGTACAACTACACGACGAGCTTCCGCGTGGTGGCTCCGTTCGCGCGCTTCTACGAGAACACGGCCAACCTGGTGCTGGAGAAGGTGACGGGCAAGACGCTGCACGACGTGGACTCGAGCCTGCTGGTGCCCGTGCTGGACACGGTCGACAACAAGGTGGACGCGACCATCTCGACGGTGCTCACGAAGCTGTTCGAGGGCCAGCAGTACGCGCTCAAGAAGAAGGACGACGCCGTCTCGACCGCGTCGGGCTTGGCGTCGGCGACGACGGCCAAGGTGTCCAGCGCCGCCAGCGCCACGTACTCTGGCGCGGTGACGGCCAAGGACTACGCCACCACCAAGGTGTCGAGCGCGACATCGGCCGTGGTCGGCACAGTCTCGAGCGTCGCGGACTATGCGACCACGCAAGTGGTGCATGTGTCTTCGTCGACGTACGGGACGGTGAGGGACGCCAGTTGGTACGTCGCGAGCCACATTCCAATCCTCGGGTCCAAAATACGGGCTTGAGGTGGGACGCCGACTGTAGGCAGCCCCCACCGGTAACAGCAAGATGAAGGATTGCTCCCGCGATCACCTCTCGACGACAAGGAAGATGAAGACGAAGAAAACCAAGAAACGCCCAGAAAAATGAAGACCACGACGACGACGACGACGACCCGCGAGGAAGGAGGAAGCAGTGGATTCCGAGCGGAGGAGGCGTCGGGCGGGCGGCGTGAGCAGCAAGTGGATGTGTCGAGACGGTCGCGGTCGAGCTGTCGACTCTGGAAGGAGGACGGACGTGTGCGTATGTGGACGCCGAGGTGGTGTATGTGTCGCCTGCGGCTGCCGCTCGTCAGTGGCTCGCGCGTTGCCTGCCGGCCGCCGATCCGCCGCCCCACTCGCTGGGGCGTCGAGGAAGCGGCGAGGCGGTCGGTGCGGTCGGCGCGCGTGTCGCGAGGATGCGAGCGCGCAGCAGCCACCTCGCTCGTTATTATTTTTTTATTGCCCATTTGGAAGGAACTCAGTCCACACAAGATCAGGAAACGAAAATGAACGGAGGAACATGACAACCCCTTGTGCTTCTCCATTCTCTCGGTTCTCATCACTAGCGACTCGCGTGTCGAGCTGCTGTTCGCAGGCGGCGCCGCGCTTTGGGGTCCGCCACTGGTCGGAGGCTCTCCCCTCGGCTTTCCATGGTCTCCGGTCGCCGTCTCGCCTTGATGCGTGCCATGTCCTGCTCTTCCTCGGCGGTCCGGACCAATTGCCGCTCCTTGACGGCCAGGAAGTGCTGCTGCACGCCCACGACGCTGCCTGGGCGGCACATGCGGCACCAGGCGATCGCCTCGCGCGCCGAGAAGCCGAGTGTGTGCATGAGCCACGCCGCCATGTGCGTACCCGTGCGTCCGAGGCCGGCGGCGCAGTGCGCGGCCACGACGCCTCCGGCCGCCAGCTCGCGGTCGCACAGCCGCAGGAACTGCAGCAGGATGGCGTCCGTCGGCACGCCGCCGTCCGGGTACTCGAGCTCCACCTAAGCACAGACGCGTGAGCGATCGACCGGCGGCATGGACAGCAAGCGCGGGACCAGCAGGGGACCAGCAGGGGACGCACGTGGCGGATACCAGCGTGCAGGAACGCGCGGCGGTCGTAGCTTTGCGGCTCGTTGAAGCGCACGACGCACGTGACGCCGAGCGAGCGCAGCGCCTTGGCGTACTCGGACGCGAGCATCGTCATGTGCTGGTCACTGCCAAGGCGCTCGCGGTCTGGTCGAGGGCCGCGGAAGGCGAGCAGCTTGTCGCGCACGATCCACGTCATGTCGCCGCTCTCGAGCCTCGCCAAGCGCTCGAACTCGCCCACGTCGAACGCCTCGGGTCGCCACACACGCGTCGTCATGGCCTGCGAAGCCAGCCAGCCATTCGCCGTGAGTCTCCGTGGCTTGCCATCCATCCACGACAGTCTAGACCTTATGCACGGCCCGCGTGCAGTCGAGGAGCGAGAGATGGAAGCTGCAGACGCCCAGAGCCGCGTCCCGGAAGCCGAACGGCGGTGCCAGCGACCGGAACGGGGTGACGGCCGACAGAGGAGACTGTCCGTGCGAGATGACGAGGTACAGCGCAAGCAGCGCCATGGTGTTGGCGCGCTTGTGCGGGTGGTCGCTGCAGAAGACCACCACCACCGCCGGCCGCTTGTCCATGACAGCAGCTGGGTCCGTGTCAGCCTTGCAGAGGCGAGCGAGGCGGGAGTCGACGTCTCGCGCGAACCGCATGGTCTGCGCGAGGTTGAGCGGTCCGAAGTCGGCGAAGAAGCGCGTGTACACGAGCTCATGGTCGAAGCACACGAGCTCGCTCTCGCTGGTGTCGGTGACACGGTTTGCTGCGGACGGAGACGGTGAAGACGATGGGAGCAGCGCAAAGTCGAGCCGATGAGGGAGCACCGACACGCGGTCGACAAAGAGGCGCTCGGTGCTCGCGGCTGAGCGTCCAGACAGCACAAGCGGCGCCATCGCTCGCCAACTGAAGACACTGCCGTCATCGACATCCACAGCGACCAAACAGCTTCGAGAACATGGCGGTGAAGGTAAATTTAGCTTGCACTGGTTGTCGTGGACACCAACGCGGAGGTGGTGGTGACTGTCAATCATGACGAGCGAGCTGGCCCGACGAGAGCGAGCCGCGTCGTCAGCGGCGTCGGCAATGCTGGCAGCTTCCGCTGAGGTCCAATGCGCGCTGGTCGAGCTGCGGGTGGCCACGCGGGACCTCCACGACCCGCAACGCGCGTTGTCGGCGCTCGTGCGCTTGACTCCTGAGCGTCTCTCGTCCGTACTCGCAAGCAAGAGAGATGCAGCAGTGGAGATCAAAGCGCATGGCGTCGACCTCGCGGCGCGGACACACGTTGAGGTCTTGCGAGACGTAGCGAGGGAGTTCGCGGGCGAAGAAGAAGTGCAGCACGCGCTGTGCGGCGTGGTCGCGACTGCGAGCAGGTTGTCCCGTCGACTCCAGACCCAAGCCGGCTGTCTTGAGCTGTGGCGAGAGCTGAGCCATGTGCGCGCACTGCATCCCATGTCCAGACGCGTGCTGCTCGGTTCTCTAGCCGCCACGACCGCGATACTCCGCGGCGGCGACTGGAATACCATGACGCTGCTGCTATCGCCGTCCTCACTGTCAGTTCCAGGACCAACGGTCTCAGCGGCCGAGCTGTTGGTGGAGGAGCTGCTGCAGCTCTTGCACCGGTTTGGTCACCGCTGCTCCACGACAACGGACAGAGCCGCAGGACAACGTGAGCCCGACGCTGAAGTCGGCGTGGCCTCGATGCGACTGCTGGCAGTGCTGCTGTCCGGGCCGTCGACTGTCGGCAGCGGCGGTGATCCACTCTCAGGGCTGATGAAACGCTTCTCCACGTCGATTGCCGCGGCGATGCTCTCGAACCTCACGATGTTCCAAGACGCAAGCGACGGCAACGACGAAGACGACCCGATGCTCACGTGGCTGGTCAGCTGTCGAGAGCTGACGCGTCTCCTTCCTCTCGCCGACGTGCAAAGCCTGCTCTTCCAGCCTTCACTGTCGCTAGCTTCGGACAAGACATCCTCTTCCTGGTACGAGCGGATTCTTGTCGACTGTTGGCAGCACGAGGCGCGTCATCAGGATGGCCGCTATCGCCGCGTGCTACTCGTCTACCTGTCGATCCTAACGCGCTTGTTCGCCCTGCCGCACTCGCGTGACGACGAGGTGTGCTCGTCCATTCTCGCCACGATGCTGACCGACCGCCCTCGTGTCGTCGCGGCGCTCTGTGGACTCGTGGGTACGTATCACCAGCGCTCAACCAGCAACAACAACTCTTCCAGCCAACACGAGGACGCAGTGACGCTGTTGGAGCTCTTGCGACTCATTCGCCAATGGTGCGAACGTCCTTCAGGCGCCAAATTGATGGCGAACAACATCTCCGTCAGTGAGTCACTAGCATCGGTGCTTGCTGCGATCATTGACAGCTTGGTTGCCCAGCGAAACACGCGCGAGGACGCGTCTCCAAGCGGATCGGCGTTGGATCGAGCGACGACAGCGCAAACACAGCTGGAGGCGCTCTTGATCGCGCAAAAACTCGCACTGAGAGTCGATGGCGGACTCCAAGTCGTCCGAAGCAGCTTGCATCAGGCTTTAGCACCCTCTCCGAGCGAACAGCACCGAGGGATGCCACAGAGGAATCCAGCATCGCATCGATCGCGACGACAGTCTGTATCGAATCCTAGCCGTGATATCACTTCACCAACGTCCCCAGCATCGACTAGTACGGTCGTCAAAGCATTGGGCATCCAAAGTGACGAGTGCGACGACGACTTGTCCATGCGCGCGGTGCTCGCCCGCGAGTTGGCCAGCACCATCGCGCTCTTCACGTCGGCGGCCGGTCCAGTGTCCAAGTCGTCGCTAGCGAAGCCTCGCAGCAACCTGCCGAGCTCCCTTCGCGCACATTTCCAGCCAAAGAAGCGCAGTAGCGAGCGCCACCACCACCTCAAGACGAGCACCGTGGCCATCTACACCAGCCACACGTAAAATACACGCACACATCGAGATGGCACAGCTCCCCGTGTTGATACAGATACCTCTAGCGTCTGGGCACGACGCGGATGCGCAGGTCCGAGTGCAGCGGGTCATTGTAGCGACGCGAGTGCACGAGAATCTCGCGCTCCGTCTGGCGGCGCAGCAGCGGCACGACGAGCGCTAGGAAACCGTCGCGCACCTCGGGCGTCAGCCGCGGCAGCTCAATGCCTAGTGGAAAGTCCTCGGGAAGCGGACCGCGCGTCGTGACCACGCGAGTGAACCACAGCCGCAGGTAGTGCAGCTTCTTGACGTTGCCCGTCCACGTGTGCAGCAGGTACTGGACCTCGGGCGAGTCGAGGTCAAAATGCGGCGTCGGGTGCCGCACCAGCTCCTCCCGCCAGTCCATGTTGAACGCTGCCGCTTCAAGCTCCTCCCCCGCACTGTCGCCTTGCACCTTGACGTCCGCCTTGACCGCCGCGTCCACGGCGTCCATGTCGGCGGCCAGCTGGATCTCCTCCACGGCGTCCAGGTACTTTTCCCGCAGTGCCGCCAACTCTTGGTCCTTGTCCTCCAGCTCGCGCGTGAGCGACCGGATCTCGCTCTCCTGCTCGCGGATGACGGCCATGTGCTGCTCCTGCTCCGTCGCGCGGTCCTTCTCCGCGTCCGACAGTCTGCTCTCGAGTTCGAGCACCAGGCGCCGCATCTCCGTCGCTCGGTCGTCCCCCTCGTCCTCCTCCGACCCGACCGACCGCTTCCGCTCGGCCAGGGCGAGGCGAAAGCGCTCGGCGTCCCGCAGCGCCGCCACGCGCTCGGCCTTGAGGTGGCAGATCGTCTCCTCGGCGTCCAGCAGCTGTGCCTCGAGCTGCACGACGCGCTCCTCCGCGTGCTTGAGCTCCAGCGCCTTGGACTCGCCGCCCGCGGGCCTGTGGCGGCGCTGTGACCTCGCCACCGACACGTACTCGTCGTCCTCGTCCTCGCGGTCGTCCTCCAGCTGCGGTACGCGCCGCGAAGCCACTGCTTTCCCGTCGGCATCGTCGCCGTCCTTGCCGTCGCCTTCTTCATCGTCGCTCGACTGCTGCTGCGCGGAATCAGACGCGACGTCCGCGACGTCCGCCGCACTGACGTTCAGCCGCTTGAGGAACTCGCGGAAGCGCGCGTTCTCCGCCCGCGCGCGCTGCAGGTCGCGCTGCATGCGCGTCACGTCCAGCAGTCGCTCAGCCCCCGTCATGGTCGTCTCCGCGCTTCAAAAGCACTGGGAGATGGCGGTCTTCTCTATCGCAGAGTGTTGAATCAGACTCAGATGCATTGAGGCTGACACATATCCGACATGTTGGGGCACTTGGTGGCACACTGGCTGGGATGCAAGTGAGGTGACGTTGCTCTGCTGCTGCGATCACCTGCATGGTCCTCAGCCTCGTTCATGAGCTGACTGACGCGGCTAGCTAACCACCTTTCGCTGCCAATCAATGGCGCGTCACCAGCGGTAACAGCTCCAGACGCACTGCTCACGGCGACACCAGACAGCGAGAAGGTGTCAGCAGCGCCGCCAGGCCAGCCACTTCGACGCCAGCTCCACCCGAAGCTCGCACTACCAACTGTCTTTGCACCAGAGCTGAGCCTCTCCTGTATTGACACAGTCTCGAAGGGCTGGTGCCTCCCCCACTGGCAGCGACCCGCCAGTGATCGGCTCGTCATCTCCACTCGACGTGCTTGTACCGCTGGCGACTTCCACACAGTCAGCCTCCCCGACACGCTCTGCACGCGCAGATACTCGAACACTTTATAGCTGCCAGCACCACCATTCGTTCCGCTCAACATCGTCGCGCTGACACCCAAATGCCTCCCAGTGCCGCCCATTGGAACATCAAGATCGCACCAAGGCCGAAGAGTCTTCCGGGAAGTCTCGCCAACGAGACGGATAGCGCGAGCGACAGCGTCTCAAGGACGTGGTGGTGAACTGAGTGAGTTCGCAAAGCATCTACGGACTTGGAACGAGGAACGCCAATGTGTGAGCATGGGGCACCGATGCGCGCGTCACAGACGGCTCTTGTCTTCGCCACTGTCGCGCGCATTGAGCCACCACTCCTCGCCACGATTCTTCCACGCTGCCCACGCCCCACGCACCCAACACAGCTGTGCTGCTACCGTTGTGCATCGACGAAGCCGCAGCAGCCGACAGAGTCTTCCCGACCGACCGGCAATATGGCAACCCGCCACTTTTCACAGCGCTGTTGCCGCTCGATGCACACACCAATGCGCCACGTATCGACGTCCTCTCGGATCTTGCTAGCAGCGCTCGCGTTGCCATCGCGAGGCTCAGCACCGCTTTCCACGGACACAGCAGACCTTCCAGTGCGGCGCAAGTCGGTCAATGCGGCAGCCAAGTGTGCAAGACATGAGAGGATCGGTGTTGAGATTGAACGATTGTTGCGTGAATGTCGTTCTTCACCAACTACAACATCACTCATCTCATAGAGGTTTGATATACCATTTTACAGTGTATAGTATATTACGCTACATTCCATACTGATTTCATAAGATGCAATAGTTCTAACAATTTACAAAACTGACCATTATCAAAACGCAGAGGGTAAATGGAGCAGTTGCGATTGTTGCTTGTTGCCGTCCTTGACAGAAAATTCCCTCCACAAAAGTATAATTTTCTCTTGTTTATTCCTGCAAAGAAATGCGCGAATTGAAGAAACGCGGTGTATATTCCGAATATACTTCAATGACGACATTTTCAGTACTAATATTATGTCAATGACGACAGGTAAATAATATGACGCTTCGTAATTTTCCCTCGTTTAAGTCCGAATACGGTGATTGGTGTGGGCCACACACCAAAAATCGCGGCGTTTTTGTCTAAAGCCTGTCTGTTTTTATAATTCGGTGCTACTCCTATCAGAACATTCCAAAGAACTGATATCTCGAAAGTAAAATACGGCCTTTACTTGCGTTTTCTAAGGAACTGTGATTTTAAATGTAATGTCGAACCTGCAACTCTCATTTCTATGAATCCACGCTATGAACGGTTAAAATTGATACTTGGTGTGCCACGGTGTGGTGGAAACGTAGACCCGCGCAGACCAGCATGGTGCGCATAGCTGCGCGGTGGTGCTTGATGGATGAGGCGTGGCAGGCGGCGGCGTGGCGGGCGGCGGTGCGGTGGCCGGCAGCGCTGGCATTTCCGGATTCGCCTCGCACCGCTCAGGGCAACCAGTTCAAGCTCGGGCTCGGGTCGCAAAGGAGGCAGCCATGCCGTTCCCGCCCAAGGAAGAGACGCCAGAGGCTCTGGCCGCGTTCCTCTACGAGCCGATCCGGCCGGACCAGACGGCCAAGGACAGCGTCGAGTTCGACACGTCCGCGCCGCTGCGCACGCGCTTCGAAACCATGATCCTGCGCGTGCAGGACGAGATCTGCGCCGGCATTGAGGCGGTGGATGGCAAGAAGTTCCGCACGGACAAGTGGGAGCGCGAGGGCCACGGCGGCGGTGGCCGCTCTCGCATCCTGCAGGTGCGTTGCTCCCCTCGCAGAGACCCGTCCGTTCAAACTGGACAGACCTCTCATGCCAATGCTCTTGATCAACTGTGCAGGACGGCAACGTGTTCGAGAAGGCCGGTGTGGGTGTCTCCATCATCCACGGCATGCTGCCGCCGGCCGCAGCCAAGCAGATGACGGAGCGCGGCACGCAGCTCAAGGAGAATGTCGAGCTGCCGTTCCAAGTGTGCGGCATCAGCCTCGTCATGCACCCGCGCAATCCGATGGCGCCGACGATCCACCTCAACTACCGCTTCTTCGAAGTTGAGAGCGGCTTTGAGGACGAGAACGGCGAGCCCAAGAAGATTGGCTGGTTCGGCGGCGGCGCCGACCTGACGCCGAGCTACCTGTTCGAGGAGGACGCACGCCACTTCCACGCAGTCTACAAGACCCAGCTGGACAAGCGCGACAAGTCGCTGTACCCCAAGATGAAGAAGACGTGCGACGAGTACTTCTACATCGCGCATCGCCAGGAGCACCGCGGCATCGGTGGCTTTATCTACGACGACTGGACCGACGTGTGCGAGGAGACGTTCCAGATGATCCGCAACTGCGCCAACTCGATGCTGGACTCGTACGTGCCGATCCTCAAGCGCCGCATCGACATGCCCTTCACGGAGGAGCAGAAGGAATGGCAGCAGATCCGTCGCGGCCGCTACGTCGAGTTCAACATCATGATCGACCGCGGCACCAAGTTCGGTCTGCTTACGCCTGGCTCGCGCGTCGAGTCGATTCTGATGTCGCTGCCGCTGACGGCGCGCTGGGAGTACATGCACTCGGTACGTCCATCGTTGTTGTTACCAGTGAGTTGGTTGACGTATGGTGGCTGACGCTTATCGTGTCCTTGATGTTGGATGCACAGCCGGAGAAGGGTTCATGGGAGGACAAGACGCTCGAGGCGCTGAAGCACCCGGTCGAGTGGATGACCACCCCGTGATCGCCTCGGATGTGGCGATAGCGCGTGGGAACTGTTTCTCGACGGAGA
>JAADYB010000196.1:0-32304 GCA_023338075.1 Phytopythium litorale
CGTAACCTAGCGCGAATCCCGCGGCAGCCCCTGCAGCCGGCGGTGGATGCGCTCTCGGCCGCTTCGGCGCTTGGACGGCCGCCGCCGCCGCTCCACCGCAGCCGCGAGTCGCCAGCCGCCGCCGCCGGAACAGGACGAGGACGCGGGCGGCTGCACGCAGCTGCTGCCATAGGTGGCGGACGCGCAGCGCCAGGAACGCGCGCCGGTCGAGCGGCAAGGCCGGCGCATGGTCCGGCGGCGCTTGGCGGCGCATTGTTGGCAACAGCTTCAACGTGGCGGGGGAACGCTCGGAGTGGACGGAGGGGTACAGAGTACCCCCGCTGGCGGCACCACCCGATCTGTACCGTAGGAACACGGGATGTAACTGCCGTGTTGGCGCTTGCTGCTGTCGCCTGATCCAATCTGCCCAATCATCGCGGATGTGAGACAAGTCCTTTTGTCCGTCTTAAGTTTCGAATATTGCGCAACGTGCCACTTCTGACGCAGTTACGCTACTTAGTACGACACTCACAGTGCGCGTGACCACGAGCGGTTGCTGTGCGGCGCCGTGTTCATCTCGGCGTTTGTATGGGAGGAGCTCCTGGACGCTTCAAATCCATCCAACCGCCGGCCGCACTGCAACGTCACTGGCGCAGACGCCATCTCGCCTCCGGCCGCGCACTCGTCCCCCCGCCCGCCCGCCCGCCCGCCCGCTCCCCGCTCGCCCCCGGGCTTCCCACGCGACCATGTGCGGCATCATCGCGCTGATGCTGGCCAACCAGTACGAGCACTGCAACCAGGGGCTCCTGGACGGGCTCACGGTGCTGCAGCACCGCGGCCAAGGTGCGCTCGCGCTCACTGCGCTCGGACGCGAGGCGCCGGCTCGCAGGCACTGACGCGGTCCTTGCTCGCTTGCTTGCCCTCTCGCTCTCTCGCCTGCTGCTGCGCGCAGACGCCGCGGGCATCATGACGTGCGAGAACAAGCGCCTGTTCCTGCGCAAGGACAACGGACTCGTGCGCGACGTTTTCAAGCAGAACCACATGCTCGGCCTGCGCGGACCCATGGGCATCGGCCACTGCCGCTACCCGACTGCGGGCTCCTCCACGAGCTCCGAGGCGCAGCCCTTCTACACCAACTCGCCCTACGGCGTCGCGCTCGCGCACAACGGCAACCTGACCAACTCGCACGAGCTCGTGGAGCAGCTCTCGCAGGTCAACTTCCGCCACGTCAACACGGACTCGGACTCGGAGCTGCTGCTCAACATCCTGGCCGACGAGCTGCTGCGGCAGGTGCACAAGCCGCTCGACGAGAACACCATCTTCGACGCCGTCACGGGCCTCTTCAAGCGCTGCCGCGGCGGCTACACGGCCGTCGCCATCATCAACGGCTTCGGTATCGTCGCGTTCCGCGACCCGCACGGCATCCGCCCGCTCGTCTACGGCTCGCGCAAGAACCACCACGGCACGGACTACGTCCTCGCCTCGGAGAGCGTCGCCATTGACACGCTCGAGTTCGAGATGGAGCGGGATGTGGCGCCCGGCGAGGTCATCATCATCAAGCAGGGCGGCAACCTGGTCTCGCGTGTCTGCGCGCCGCAGGTGCAGCTGTCGCCCTGCATCTTCGAGCACGTGTACTTTGCGCGTCCGGACTCGACCATCGACGGTGTGTCGGTCTACCAGGCGCGCCGCAACATGGGCTGCAAGCTGGCCGAGAAGATCCTTCGTCAGCGCCCCGACCACGGCATCGACGTCATCATCCCCATCCCCGACACGAGCCGCACGTCGGCGCTCGAGGCCTCGCAGCGCCTCGGCATCCCGTACCGCGAGGGCTTCGTCAAGAACCGCTACATCGCGCGCACGTTCATCATGCCCGGCCAGGTGATGCGCAAGAAGACGGTGCGCATGAAGCTGAACGCCATCCGGTCTGAGTTTCAGGACAAGGTCGTGTTGCTGGTGGACGACTCGATCGTGCGTGGCACGACGTCGCGCCAGATCGTCCAGATCGCGCGCGAGAACGGCGCCAAGGCCGTGTACTTCGCGTCGGCCGCACCGGCCATCCGCCACCCGAACGTCTACGGCATCGACATGCCCACGCGCGAGGAGTTGATCGCGTTCAACAAGACGGAGGAGGAGATCGCGCGCGAGATCGGCTGCGAGTGGGTCGTGTACCAGGACCTGTCGGACCTCGAGGACTCGGTGCGCATGGAGAACGCGACGCTGACCAAGTTCGACTCGTCGTGCTTCAACGGCGAGTACGTCACGGGCGACGTGAACGACGCTTACTTTGCGCGCCTGCACGCCGAGCGCTGCGACGCGCGGATGCTCGCCAAGAACGCGGGCTTCACGCCGTTCAGCCGGACCTTCTCGAACCCCATGTCGGACGAGGTCATCGACATGTACAACGCGCCTCAGTGAAGCGGGAGACACGGACTCCCGCCGCTTGGGACCGCAATGGCATCGACGCTGCTGTCTTTAGCAGCGCACTTGATGAAACACAAAGACGCGCTGTTTTCGCCTTCGTGCTGTTCACACTCGAAGATGTTGGCCGGCTGGGCTGTCTGCATGAACGAACAACATAGATACCCTCTTCCCTTCAGTTCGAGCCCCAACTCGGTCGGTGGCAGTGACCCTCGACGCCGAGTCACTGGAGCACCTGCGACTTCCCGATCTCAGTGAAGTGTTCAAACGGCACAAGCTCATGCCTGGCTGTCGCCAGCATCTTCGTTCTCTCTCCTGTTACTTGGTGCGTCCCGGGCGGACTCCTTGCAGTCCTCCAGCCCGCGCTTCGCTTCGCTCGTCTCTCTGTTCCTCGTCTGTCTGCGCTTGAACCACCTCGTCTCTCATTTCGACGATGGTGTGCTCTTACTGGTACGGCACGTTGTTCTGCACGAAGTACGACTGCAGGGCCGCGAACGTCTGAGGCGAATCCACGTTGCTTTGCGCGTACGCGAGGTGCTGCACAATCAGGCAGAGGCAGCCGCATTGCTCAGTTAGTATCGCATCGCAGCGAGCACCTTGGGCAACACATTTCCAGATCCGTACCACTCCAGGACGAGCAGCCGAAAGCTTCGCGATGGACTCCGCCAAGTAGCGAGTTGGCGCAGGGTACTCCGGCAGGTAATCCACAGGGGTGGACGACGCAAAGTAGAGCTTCGAGAAGCCCGCTTCGTACCCGGTCTGCTCCAGCTCAAGCAGCGACTCGTCTTCGTCCTTGACCGCAACACCACCGTCGGCATTTTCTTCCAACACCTTGACGTCCGCAACGAGCACTTCCGACCAGACCATGGGGTCCGCCAGACACAGGTCCGATTCACAGAGCAGCCGCGTCAAACCGACGACGCACGCCTTCTTCTCTACCAGCGCGCGTGCGCGCACCGAGTTCTGCAGCCACACCGAGTTCAGGAACATCTTCGACATCCTGCTCAGGTTTCAAGCCACGGCACCGTCAGTAAGCTAGCTAGCAACACTCGCCAACAGCCGTAGCGTCTATCGTCACGTACCCTTGCTGCAGCGCCTCTAGGGAGCCAACGAAGACGTCGGGTCCAACCTTGCCCACCAGCACCGAGATCGTGTAGACGAGATCTTTCGTGTACCCGACCGAGTTGCGACCCGACATACGCGTCTGCAGCCGGATCATCAGGATCTTGACAATCTCGTTCAGGAAGTTCCCGTATGCCTCCCGTGCCATGAACCCAAAGATGCCGCGAAGCAACGAGAAGCCGTAAGCTTCCGTCGTTCGCGACGAGATCAGCTTTTGGAACACGCCCAAGATACCGGTGATCGACTGCGCCACCTCGACTGGCGCTTTCCGTGTATAAGCCTGCAAGATAGAGCGCATCATGCGCAACGCGATGAGAATCCAGCATCACAACACAATAACAAAAACGACGTACCTCGATCAACTTGACGATAGCAGGAACGTTGCTCACGCGGTCCCATAGGCTCGGCGTCAGCAGCACCGGGAACATGCTCATGTACGCCGGCGACACGCCGCTAGGTCGGAGCTCGAGCATCTGCGCGAGGACTTGATACACATACGGGGAGAGCGCCTCGACGTCGTTGGCGAGCACCTTCTGGAATGGAGGGAATAGAAGCGCCTCGAAGCGCTCGGTCGCGTCGGGGCTTGCCTTGCAGACGTTCAGAATCAGCACCGAGATCGACTCGAACAGGTAGTGGCTGAACGACGGGTTGCTCGGGTTCGCGCAGATGCGGTTCAGGATGCTCGTGAGCTTGCTCACCGCGATGTCGGTGAGCGGCAGGATGTCTTCCTTCGCCACGTTCATGACGCGCATGACCACCTTCATCAGGTAGTCGTTCTCCGGGTAGTCGGGCTGCTCGAGGATGTTGAACACGTGCTCCAGCAGCTTGCCAAGGTACGGCGCAAGGCGCTGCCTGGAGAACCGCAGCACGCCAGACTCCTCCTTGACCGTCAGCAGGCGCTCCAGGCACGCCGCGGCGTACGTGTGCACGACGAACTGGGACGGATCCATACTGCTCATCAGCAGGGGGAATAGCTGGTCCATGACCTCGACTGGTAGCTGCGTCCGGAAGGTCGACACAAACTTGATCGCATCTGCACGGAGAATCAGCGACGCCTGACTCGGACTGGACAGCTCGGGGAGAACCTCCGCCATGAAGAAGTCCATGAGAGGGACACGGCTGTTCACCGTCGACACACCACGGAGACGCGACTGCTTCAGCGCGGAGATGGCGATGACCAGATTGATCTGTGCACCATGAAGCAACACATTAGCCGGGAGAGCAAGTATACAAGAAACCATCAAGACCGTGCAGCGTACCGATACATCCTTCAAAGCCCAGTTGCGCGCGGGGTCGGCCTTGTACTGCTGCAAGTGCGTCTGGATCGCGGCCATGCAGATCTGCGTAACCGCCTCGTCGAAGCTGCCGAGCAGACCACGGACCAAGTCGCGGGCGGCGCTCCTTCGGCTGTCTCCATCCGACCCCTCAATGTCGCGCCGGATGTAGTCCATCGGGTTGTCCTCAAACAGCTCTTCGTCGGACGACCGGAGCTGCAGGTTGGTGATGACGATGCCGCACAGCTCCGTCAGCACCTGGGACGATTCGAACAGTCCGCGGTTGAAGCTGCGAGACGCAATGGCAGTCAGGAACTTCATGCACTTGGCTGCCAGATCGTCGTGCTTGGGGTGGAGCGTGATGCGCTTCGACAGCAGGTGCCAAATGACCTCGGTGAACTTTTGCAGGAACGGCTTGAACTCCTCGTCGTACTTCTCCGCGTACAAGTTGACGTTGTCGACGATGGCGACCAGCAGCTGGTCGATTGGGTCGGGCTCGTCTTCGTTGTCCGCGTCCACGAGCGCGGGGTTCTCGTAGCTGAAGTACGCCAGGAACTCCTGCATCCACTCGCTGATGTGGTCCTCGAAGAACTCGGGCAGGTCCTGCCAGTTGAGCGAGTAGAAGATGCGGCTCATGAGACGCAGCGCCGACATGATCTGCACCTGCTGCTGCTGCGTCGCCCCTGGCGCGCGCAAGGCAGCACCCGTCTGCTTGTACAGCTGCAGCAGCGGCTCCTGTAGCAACCGGGGACGAGATAAACCGACGAGTGAGACACCTGTGGCAATGAGGGACGACCAAGAGAGAGAGAGAGAGAGAGAGAGACAGACAGACAGACAGACAGACAGAGGGGGACGCACCTGGAAGACGTCGAGGCAGTGCTTGAGCTCCTCAAAGAGGCTGTCCGACTTGAAGACGTTCCGGAAGCGCTTGAAAATGGTGTTGGCCGTCATGAGCACGCCGATGCGCACCTGCCAGTCGGCCTCGGTCTGCAGCTTGTGCACCAGCTGCGGCAGCAGCGCGTCCCACTGGCGCGGGAAGTCGTACTCGCCGATGGTCGAGAGCGCCTCGATGAGCTGCTTCTGGAGCGCCTCGGGCATGCGGCACATGAGGTCGACGAGGTGCTGCTTGACCACGTCCTTCTCGCTCTGGCGCACGCAGCCCTCCTTCTCCGGGTCCCAGTTGTGCTTGACGAAGTTCTTAAACAGCAGCGCCGCCGCCAGCCGCACCTCGGGCTTCTCGCCGCCGTTCTCCAGCACGCGCAGCAGCTGCAACACGTACGTCGGCTGCGCCGCCATGGTCGCCAGGAACGCCTCGGCGCCCTTGCGCCGCGCCGTGTCGGCCGACAGCGTCTGCTCCACGCAGCCGCGCAGCATCTCCAGGCTCTGGTCCGCCATCTCCGCCCGTCCTTTCTTGCCTTGGGTTGCCGCCTGCCGCCTTGGTTGTGGATCCGCGCGCCGCCTTTGAACACTGCGAATTTGTAAGGGGGACTGGTCGACTTCGAGAAGGTTACGGTCCTGACGAGGCTACTAATCGGAGCATAACTTTCGTGGCTGCCACACCGCCGTACACCAAATCTACACCAAGTCTACACCACCGTCATTCCACTGACCTTCGTTCTTCAATCAAGCATCCGCATCAAGAAGGTCGAGCTCGGAAGGTGGCGGTCAGGGCGGCCATGGAGGGCGGCGACGGGCCGCTGGTGGCCGACCTGCTGCAGGTCAAGGGACTGTTCGCTAACCACCACCTGAGCGACGTGCTGTTCGTCTTCCCGACCGACGGCGGCGCGGCGGACGGTCGGCGCACGGACGAGTCGGCGGGCGACGACGTCGAGGGCGACGACGACGCGAGGTTTGCTGCCGCCAGTGCCGAGAGCGGGCAGCACCTGCTGCCTGCGCACCGTCTGGTGCTGGCGCTGAGGAGCGGCGCGTTCCACGAGGCGCTGCGGCGCGCCAGGAGCAGCCACGTGCCGAGCCACGTGCGCTTCCCGCTCAAGATCTACATCCAGGACACGTCCTACCGCGTGTTCGCCACGCTGCTGCGGTTCCTGTACACCAACGAGGTCGCCGAGGCGCCGGAGGGCCAGCAAACGCTCCGGGTCAAGACGGAGGACGAGCGGGTCGACTTCTGGAAGCAGCTGCTGCGCGCGGCCTTCCTCTACGCCGTGCCCACGCTGGTCGACATCTGCGCGGACCACCTCGTCGCGCTGCTGCAGCTTGCGGAGAGCGACAAGGACCCTGCGGACAATAGTGAAGAAGCGCAAGATGATGAGCTGTCTCAGGCCCAGGATGGTGCCGATGGTGAAGCACACACCAGCACAGCCCGACTGCGCCAAGTGTTTGGCTTGCTGGTGTTCACCGACAAGATGCTGGCGCTGCATCCTCCGAGCGCGAAGCGACGAACGAGCAACAAACGCGTTCCCAATGACGAGGACAGCGACAAGACTGCAGCGGTAAGCAATGACAAGGAGCTGCCAGCTGCCTCCAGCCAGCCCGAGCAAGCTCACGGCGGCAGCGACGAAGTGCGAGGACTGACGCAGAGCATGCAGTCTGTCGAGGATCTGCAACGCTTATGCGTGCTTCGGCTGAAGACTGTGTCGGATCGGCAGTTCGAGTTCCTGCTGCACACGGATACGGGGAAGCAGTGCTCGACGGAGCGTATCTGCGAGCTACTGAGGCAGCGGTCCGATACCCCTCTCGTTGTCGCGATCCGCTACCAACTGGGCCGCGTTGTGAACGAACTGTTGCGCCTCGGAGAGCCTCTAGAGTCGGTAAACGAGGACGAGTCCGACTTGCCGCTGGTTGCAGCGCTGAAGACAGGGAACGACGCCATCATCCGACGACTGTTGGTCGACGAGAACGCGCCGTTCTTCTACCTGACCGACAAGATCCCGCTGTTCCTGCTGGCGTGCTCGAGTGGGAACGTGCTGCAATGCGAAATCCTCATCGATCGCGCCAACGCGGATGTCAATCTGATCTCCGAGTTGCAGGATGCGGACAAAGACATCGTCGCGGAGTTCGGTCGGCAGCAAACGCCGTTGCACATTGCTTGTCGCAAGGGCCACAGTGCAGTCGTCGAGCTGCTGCTGAAGCACAAGGCGGCATCCAACCTGCCAGATGTCGACGGGAACACGCCGCTGCACTGCGCCGCGAACCTGGAGACTGTGGAAGTGCTGCTGAGCGACTCCTTCAAAACGAACGCGAACATTCCGAACCGGAGAGGGAGGACGCCGCTGCACGTGGTGTCTGCAAAGGGCGACGTCAACGTCGTCGACTACCTCCTTCGGCACGGAGCCCAACAAGACATTCTTGACGACCAAGGCCAGAACGCGTTCCACCATGCGGCAGCCAACGGGCACACGGCGGTTGCGCTCGTTCTGCTGCACGACAGCGAGTCGTTCAACCCGCAGTCGCTGTCCCGCAAAGCGAATAGCGGCACGAGCGGTGTTGTCCCCACCGCGGTGGATGGCAACGCAGCCGATGACACAACAGACATCGAAGAAGACGGAGCAGAAGGCTTCGACATCAACATGGCCGACCTGAAGGGCAACACGGCGCTGCACCTCGCCGCCATGTCGCCGTCAGACCGGTGCCAGAAGATGCTGCAGCTGCTGCTGGAAAATGGCGCGGACCCGAACCGCGTCAACTGGTTCGGCTACACGCCGCTGCACCTGTTTTGCTCGCACCAGAGCGGCCCCGCCTCGGTCGTCGACGTATTTGTGAGTGCTTGCTTGGTCGCTCGTTGTGGCCCACCGTGCTGACGATCCCCGCTTGCTGTTCACGACGCCACTAGATCGAACATGGCGCCACGATCCACACGCAGAGCTTGGACGGGAGCACGGCGCTGCACCTCGCGGTCGGTCGCGCGAGCGAGGAGGTGTCGATCGCGCTGGTGACGGCCGGCGCGTTCGTGCACCTGCTGGACGCGGCGGGGCGAAGCGTGATCGACCTCGTGGAGAGCACGAGCCAGGGATCGATGCTCGTGCCGGTGCTGCGCAACCTGTCCCAGTCGCCCGAGTGGCTGCCGGATGACCAGGTGTCGGAGTGCGCGGCGTGCCACGCCGTGTTCCGGCTGGCGATGCGCAAGCACCACTGCCGCCACTGCGGCCGCATCGTGTGCTACAGCTGCTCAAGCAACAAGATCGCCATCCCCAAGTTCCAGGTGCAGAAGCCCGCGCGCGTGTGCGACGCCTGCTTCGACGTGCTCTCCTTCCGCCGCCTGCTGTGAGTGGCCCCGGGTGACTTCAACGCGTTCCATGCAACGCGTTGACATCTAAAGTAAACACAATTCGAAAACCAAAACGTAATAATTGCGCCATAATCCGATTTAAATAATGTCTAAAAATACGGGAGAGGACTAGAGTCTATTTTTACCCAATCAACACCGCGGTAAAAATACATGCCCGTCAATCACTGGCCAAAATACACCTTCACCCCCATTTCCAACCAATCCGAGGCCTCTACCCTGAACACCCACCCACCCCAGCAGCTCACAAGCCAGCAGCACACACAAGCTGCCAAGCAAGCGTCATGAGCGGCACCCCACGCGCCGCCAGCGACCCGGCGGGCAGGCGGCGGCGCGGCTCAGCGCAGCCCCCGCCGGCGCCCGCGGCTTCCGTATCGGCCGCGCGCCGCCGAGGATCCTCCGCGTCCGTGGCGAGCGCTTCCGGCACCGGCCCGCCGCCGCCGCAGACCCGGAAGAAGAGCTTCACCAATGGGGCCAGCGCCAAGCCGGCGGCCGGTCCGGGCGACAGGAAGGCAGGGACGCAGTCCAAGCCGGGCGACGTGGTTGAGCTGTCCATCGCCATCGCCGGCGCGCGCTTCCCCGTCCGCGTGCCGCGCCACTGGCCGTGCGAGGCGCTGGTGGACGCCGCCATCGCCGAGTACCAGGCGCTGTACCCAGGCATGGAGCCGCCAGACTGCAACCAGGTCTTCCACGGTGGCAAGCAGGCGTTCCTGATCGCCAGCGAGACCATCGGCTCGTGCTGCATGTCTGGAGACGACATCGAGCTCGCCATCGCGCGCGCCGCGCCGTCCACGGTCAGCAGCGAGCAGCTGGACGCCGCGAGCGACGCCGGCAGCGTCGGCGCCGAGCTGCCGCCGTTCGAGTTCGCCATCAAGTTCCACCACCTCCCGCTCGGCTTCACCATGAAGCAGAGCAACGGACAGACGGTCGTGGCCAACCTGTACCCCAAGACGGCGGCGATGCACTACCGCCGACTCGTGTCCGGCGTCGTCATCACGGAGATTGCGGGCTCGTCGCTCGCGTCGCTCGGGTTGCGCCAGGTGCACGAGGTCATGAAGAGCGCGCAGTTGCCGTTCGAGATCCGCTTCCGCGGCCACGTGCCTCCTCCCACGGTGGTGCTGCACTCTGCCAGCTCGGTGCTCGGCTTGAACGGCAGCGGGTTCCCAACCCCTGGCGCGGAGGCAGCGCCTTCGTCGCCAAGATCGTCTTCATCGTCCAAGATGAAGCAGCGGACGCGCAGTAACTCGTCCGGGCGGCGAGGCAGCGGTCGCAGTCGGAGAGGAAGCGCAGCAGCGGACAGCGGCTTGGACAACCAGAACGATAATGCCGCTGGAGCTGTTATCGATGGCTCGGGTGATGCGTCGACATACTCGGCGACTGATCAGCAGCACCTTGTTCCGGCTCCGTCCTCCACTGGCGCTGGGAATGACGACTCGAGTCGTGAAGGCTTCTCCAGCGCAGCCGACACTCAGGCTTCTCTGTCATCGCCCGCCACTGTGGCCTCGAACCAACACGAGGGGGAGACGGAGGAGGTGCTCGCGGAACACGTCAAGCAGCTGCAGTTCGCTCTGCTGAGGAAGCATGAAGAAGCCAAGGAGATCGCACGGCAGCTTCAGTTGTGGGAAGCAAGGCTCCAGGCTGTTCGCGCTTCCCATGGCTCACCAACCCCCGCAGCAGTCACCCCACCAGCAGCACCGGCGTCTGCACCGCACATTCGGACGTCCAACGGCGCTCACGCGGGTAATGCTCCGCCACACAGCGTTCCTCGAAGCACGTCGTCTTCTAGTCTTCGGCTGACGCCAGAGATCCTCGAGGCGATGGACAAGAAGGCCGGTCTGCCGTCCAAAGGAGCCGGGTACTACACGTCGTCCAACATCTCGTCGGTCTCGGGCTACTCGAATCGCTCGAGCCATCGCGGGGACGGGGTGCGCCAGCCTCGCAGCGCTCGGTACTCGGGCTCGAACGCCGACAACGTCTCGGTGTCGTCGCACACTTCGGGCGTCGAGCGGAGAGGGAGCTACCCGGCCAAGTCACCGCGTGGCACGGCGTTGCAGAACATCAACAAGCGCTACAACTACATCCCGCAGAAGTACTCGACGAACGAAGCAGCGACATCGACACTATCGACCCGTGGCGCGGTCATCTCGCGCGCCAGGAGCTCTCGCGACTCGTTCATCACCAAGTCGGACAGTCCGGGCGTGGGCTACTACGACGTCAAGGTCGTCGAGCGCGTCAAGGGCGGCGAGATTGGCGATGCCGACCGCATGCTGCCGTGGTCGTGACGTGCTTGGTTGCTGCATCACGACGATCGAAGACCGGTTTCTCTGTGTGCATACCGCTTGTTGTGCGCAGCGGACGCCAGCGGTAGATGCTGGCGGCGTTAGAGAGGGGGGAACCTCGCGACCACCTCACCTTGCAGTGGCGACTGGGCCGATGCGAATCGTTGACACGCCACTGGTAATATTACGGGCTTTGACTGACTTGGCGCCGTCGCAGGGGCTTACAGCTCCACCACCTCGTGGTGGTCGTACATGTCGTCGCTGAGCAGCGGGCGAACGAACGCGTCTTCGTCGTCTTCGTCGCCTGCTCCAGTCCATGCATCGACACGTCAAGCCATGACCCCGGCGCTCGATCAGGGGCGTCACCGCTGCAACACGCACGCTTGCTGCTCGCGCTGGTCGTCCACATGGACAGCGTCCAGTCGGCAAAGTCGCCGTTGGCCAGCTTGGCGAAGAAGAAGGCGACGGCGGCGAAGAGCAGGAAGAAGCCGAGCGTGTAGCCCCACTCGTGGCCGGCGCTCAGGAGCACCGTCGGGGTCAGCGAGACGGGAGGCTTGGACTTGGACGACGAGCCCTCCATGGCCGCAGATACGAGTCAAGACAGAGAGAGAGATGGAGAGAGACCGCGCTGCTGCTTGGCAAACTGCCGAGTGTATTGAAAGATCGCGCGGCGGACTCGAAGGGGCCGCTCGGATATCCTTCCTGCTCTCCGGACAACCGCCAGGATCTGGAGATGACGTCGGTGATGGACGCGTCGCCCCGCCCGGTGGCCGGCGAGAGCAAGAGGCGTGGCGGCGACGACGCTTCGAGCCCGGCATTGCGCTCGATCGCAGGCCGCGCTGGTCTTGGTCTTGAACTCCGAGGCTGCTTGCGTGGCTGCTCCGCCTCATAAATAGATACTACACTGCGAACACGCCGGCCCGGACACGCATGGGCCAGCCAGCTGGACACGAACGGCCTCTGCAGACGCCGCGTCACGGCCACAGCTCCGTGACGCAGGCGGGCGACTCCTCCTCGCGCTCGAGGCCCTTGCCGAAGGTGGCGACGTAGTGTGCCCAGAGCGCCGTGAAGCACGGCTCGACCTGCTCGGCCTCGTACCCGGTGAGCACCGTCAGCTCGTCTCTCCAGAGCGGCGAGACGCCCAGCGCCTTGCGCGCGGCCGCGAGCGTGGCGGCAGCCACCACGGACGGACGGAAGGCCTGGAAGCCGTACTCCTGCAGCGCCAGGTCGGCCAGGAAGTCGGCATACTTGGCGTAGTACGCGTGCGCCTCGTCCGCGAGCCCCACGCCGCCGAGGATCTCGTCGTCCGAGAAGAGCACCGTCTGGGCCAGGAAAGTGTGCAGGAAGTGCATGGGCGTCACGACCGTCAGCTGCCAGCCGAGCCTGTCGATCGGTCCATCATCACCCAGCCGTCCGTCAGCTATTTTTACCGGCGTCAAGGCTATAAATACCCGTCGAGACCCGACTCACGCGCGGCAGGTGGACGCCTCCATGGCCGTCATGGCGTCGAACGAGTACATGCGGTTGCCGACCTCCCAGAACTCGACCGCGGGCGGCAGCTCGGCGTCCGTGCCCTGCGTCTTGATCGCCACGCGCAGACACGTGAGCGCCAGCAGCTGGAAGCGGTCCTTGGGCGGCAGCGGCGCGTCCACGGCCAGCACGCGCTCCAGCAGCGCCACGGCCGCGTGCACCAGCGGCTTGCGCATGCCCAGGTGGCCCTCGCCCACGTCGCACATCCAGTCCACCAGCACGCGCCGGTACTTGACGTACGCGTAGCCGCGCGAGAAGTCGGGTCTTCGCGCCAGCTCCTGCCGCAACATGGCGCGGAACCCCGCGTCCGCGTCCCTGTCCTCCAGCGCCACCCGCTGCCACCACCACACGCCCGTCAGTCCCCTGCCTCCCCCCTCTCGCCTCGTCCATCGACTCCGCCACACACGTACGTGCTGCTCCTCGGGCGTCAGCTCGAACGCCCAGCCGCCGTCGTCGCCCCAGTCGCGCGCCTCCTCCTCCTCCTCCGCCTCGAGCTCCATCGTGTCCTCGTCCTCGAACGCCTCCTCGCATGCCAGTAGCCCGTCGTCCCAGTCCATGGCGCGCCTCCCTCGTCCTTCGTCCCGCCGTCAGCCTCCTCCGGTTCCCCACACAGACACAGGCACGCAGCAGGCAGAATGGCAATTGGCGGAGACCGACCCCCCCCTTCCGACGCGTAAAGCCAGCCACTTGCCGCGCAAACCCGCGCCAAAACCGCGCAGGAAGCCGAGTTTGACTTGCGGTTTGTATGTCGGACGGCCCGCGTCACCTGCGTTGGTCGCCGCGAACCCGCCGGGTAAACCGGAGGGCGAACCACTTGGGGAAAGTATGGCAGGCGGCCCTTTTTTTTGGCGGGAGTCCGGCTGGCAGGTCTTCTCGTCGCTCCCGCCAGTTGGAAACAGCTCGAGCGCGCAAACAACTTGGTTTCAGTATGTAAAGATCGGGTTTTAAACCACATTGCGCTGCGCGTGCATCGAAAATGACGCACATCACCGCCCACCCATGGGCCGGCCCGCGAGACCAGCAGCCCGGCAACCATGCGCGTATGCACACATGCATGTGGGCCTGCCATGGGGAGCGGTGGCGTCCACGGCGGTTGGCCGTCGCGTGGATGGACCCATGGCGGTGGCCACATGGCGACCACAAGCGAGACCTTGCCGCCAAATTCGGCATCGACGTTGGTGTCCAAGTTGGCACGAGTCCCGCGTGGCGATCGAGTCTCGTCATGAGACTTTCATGCCACCGTTGACGTTGACTGTCGAGATGACCAATCGCCTCGATGAGACGTCCGAATGCGTCGCCTCGCAGACAAGTCCTCGGCAGGTGGCGACGCACTATCGAGGCACTGCGCGTCGCAACGACCAGGCAACGACGGCCGTTGGGTTGGTCTCGCATGCCCGAGGTTGTTGTCCTCGGTGAATGGATGGAGCAAGGAGACCAAAGAACACAGACACTGATCAACAAACGGCTGCCAGATCAGTCGCGGTCAGTCACCTCCAACTCGGGAGCGAGCAGCCCTCACGCCATCCTCGAGACACTACAAGTTCATGTGTATTGACAGATCGCATCGCCAACTCAATCGTCAAGCTGTGTGAGCATGGCGACGCCCCGCGCGACCCAGTGACCCTCCGGCTTGGTCGTCGGCAGGCGGATGTAGCAGATGAAGTTGGTCGAGTGGCCTGTCGTAGACAAGGTGCCGCGTCGCTCACTGCGTGGATACCAATGCGAGCGTCAGTCGCCTCCCCTATCATGAGCCATTGCTCGCATCGGACGCGTACCTCGTCTTGTAGACCGGGCATGAGTAGCTCGGGTTGGTGCTCATCTCGGTCTTCTTGACGGGCCGGAAGAGCAGCACGGGGGCGAGCGAGAAGAGCACCTTCGGGTCCGACTCGGCCAGCGCCTGCTCCGTCTTGCACCACTTGGCTCCCTCCAGGAACAGCCCGCGCACGTACACGCCGTCCTGTGGGTGGCGAGACGCAGTCACAGAGTCAGTGACACGCACAAAGCCCAACCGCAGTGAGACGCATGCGTACCTTTGGCTTCTGCGAGTAGTCGGGCCGCGGCATCGGCTCGTGGTCGAAGCCGAGCTGGTCGATCGGCAGCGTATACTTGCGCGCGAAGTTCTGGCTCGCACCCGTGAGGAACGCCTGCGTGAAGAAGAAGCCCGAGACCCAGTACACGACCGGCGGCTTGTCCATGAGCCACTTGTGGAAGAAGGCGATGCGCTCGAGCAAGTCGGCCACGTATCCGCCCAGCGGCTTGAGCGATGGATACGACTTGGCCGCCCACAGCGCGGGGATCTTGCCGTAGAAGAGGCTCTGCGAAACGTTCTCGAGCTCGGCCGACATGACCACGAGCCCCTTGAGCGCCTTGCGCAGACTCTCTAGACTTGACCGGATGGCCGAGATGAGGTTATTGAAGCGCACGAGCTCCTGACACAGCACCGTGTTCATCGACTCGTCCCACTGGACGGGGAAGCGGATCTGCGCCACCTCCATGTCGAAGTTCTCGGGCAGTCGGTGCAGGATGTCGTTCGCCACGGACTCGACCAGCTCTTCCTGGGTCGCTCCTCCTCCTCCACTGTCGCCGCCGCCGCTTCCGCTGCTCTGAGTGAGTAGAATGTCGCTGCAGAGCTTGTTCGTCTGGTTCTGGTCCTTGGTGATCGTGGCGTTATCGTGCAGTCCGAACACGCCAGGCGATGCCACGAGAGGCAAACCCTCGATGAAGGACAGGTACGTCTCATACGCGCCGTCCGCAGGCACCGCGTACAAGCCGTGCTCGTCGAAGGAGAAGCTCTCATTGAACACTTCCATGCAGTAGAAGCGCGAGAGCAGGCACATGAGTGTCCGCCGGTCCTTGTCGTCCGTCACGCGACCGCCGTAGTTGCACTCGCCCGTGCAGTACCGAAGCGCGCGCAACGGGATTTGTTCGTTCTCGTCGACGAACATGGCAAGCTGCCGGATGCTGATGCTCAGGTCCGACTCATTGAACTCGTACTGAATGTTCCAGCCCAGCGGCCCGAACTGCCGCCGCTCGCGTACGAGCGCGTGGAAGAAGCACAGCGCGAAGAGCAGCGCGCGGAACTCTTTCCCCTTGACCACGGACTCGAGGAAGCCCGCCTCGGCGATCGGGTCCGACATGTACGAGCCGAGCAGGTTGGCGCGCAGCCCTCGCGGAGGCTCGTTGGTCATCTTCACGCCGTTCTGCAACACAGCGGCGGGGAAGACGTCCGACGGGTACGTCGTGCACCACAGGCGGAAGTCCGGGTGCGTGTTCTCGAGCTTGATGTCCTCGGCGATCTTCTCCATGACCGGCATCCAACTCGGCGCGAGGTGGCAATTCTGGAGCACGACCCATGTCCCGGCCTCTCTTGCGCGTACAATCATTCGCTCGGCAATAGGTCCTTGGCCCTGGCCGAGCGAGATGGTCTCGGCCTTTTGCTTGAGCGAGTCGGCGAACTTGAGCACCGAGCCCATTGGATCGGAGCCGGGCGACAGGATGAACACAAGCGGAGACGACACGCTGCTGTCCGCGTAGCTCAACGCCAGATCGAACGGCGGTGGCTTGACGAACTTGTCGCCCATTTCCTCGACCAGGAAGAGCTGCACGCCCACGACGAGCAGGTCGGGGCGGATGCAGCGTAGCCCAAGCAGCCTTCGGAACGGGTTGACCTTGCCGAGCAGACCCGGGAACGGCAGTGTGTGGCCTGTGGGGGAGTCGTACACCGCTTTCCACTGCTCCTCGCTGTCCACGAACTCCTCCATGATGCCGTGGAACGCTGGCAGGTGGCTGAGGCGTGAGAACTCGGCCCATTGCTTGTCGCTCAGCCAGAGCTTGGCCGGGTTCGGCGGAGGCTCCGAGAGCGCAATGCCGCCCGTGAGTAGGAAGTACCACTCGGCGCTCTCGATCTCGCCCTTGCCTTGCTTGATGGACACGCAAAGCAGGAAGGAGAACATGAGCTTGTCCTTCTCGAGCAGCGAGCGGCAGATGTTGCGGTACAGTGAGTAGGTGAAGTGCGCGTCCAGGTTGGCAAGGCGCTGCGGGATGCTGGAGGACCGCTCACTGTTCTGGATGCTCGCGATGAACAGGTTGAGGAACCACGAGAGCGAGTACTGGTACACAGGCTCGATGTTCGCGAGTTGGTCGATGCAGAAGAACAGCACTTGACTCGAGTACGCGACCGGTTGGTACCCTTGCCGGACCACGTCGATCTCGATCTCGGTGGCCTCGGCCACCTTTTGCTCCTGCTTGATCTGGTCCGCGACCAGCTTGCTCTGGTTCATCGTGTTGATAGCGTTCTCATCCTCCAGGATGTTGCCCTCCGACGACGACAGGATGTGAAGGATCTTGTCCTCGATCTCTTTGAGTAACGCCTTGTTGCGCGCGCTCTGAACAATCAGCTTGTTCTTCTGCTCTTCGAGATCGGGACGTTCCTGCGCGACGACAATGCCCAGCAACTGGTCCTCCAAGCCCCGCGGCGTGATCATGAAGTTGAGCAGTGTCACTTTGACGGACACTTCCGGCAGATAGTGCGGGTTCCGATACTTAGTCGTGATGTAGAACCGGAAGGCTTCCGAGTACTCGACCGTCGAGTCGCCAAGGCGGATGCACGTCACACCGCCTTGCTTGAACGTTTGCTTGAGTAGCAGCGGCTCCAGTGACGGGTCGAGCTCCTCGCCAATGTTCTCGAGCAATACCGGCGTGCCAAACTGCACCGAGTTCTCCAGAGTACGCATGTAGTCGGCGTCCGTGAGCTTGATCACCGTCAGCTTGTTGTCCTTCTCCATGTTGCGCACCCATTTGTTCGCTTGGCCTTGCGGGTCGATCATGAGTGGCCACCGGCGCGAGTTAAAAACGACAATGCCATTATCGATCGAGAAGCCGTCCGTCGGAAGTCCGTCGATATTCCACTTGCGGATCTGGACGGCGTCGCCGAGCGTGCCGTTGAGCGATGGGTGGTCGCTGCATGGAATCCCAAGCTGCTTGCAACGCGCGACCCATTCATTGACTGCTTCCTGGCGGAACACCGACGTGAATGGGCCGAGGTAGGCCACCACGCCAGCTGACACGAGCACGTCGCCAGTGAGCCGACTGTACTGGAGCCCGAGCTCTTCCGCGAACTCGGTCCAGCGCGACTTCTCCCCACCAAGACTCTCGATCAGAGTCGATGCGCGCACGAGCTTCTTGCCCGTCAGGTCGACTTGGTACTCCAGATTCTCCTTCTGCTTGGTGGCGGCATCGAACTGCTGCTGCAGCTCCGCGAGCCCGTCTTCGACCTCCTTGAGCTGTGCAAGTTTCTCATTCAGTTTCTTCATCGTCTCCTCCAGTAGTGTCTCGGCTTCACGAAGCGCCTCCCGCTTGGGGGCCACGAGCTTGGACACATTGTCGTACAGCGCCATGGCGTGGACCCACTTACACAGTCCAGCGGCGGCCTTGGAGGCCTTCTCGGCTTTCTCTGGGCTGAAGTTCTCGTTGGAAATGTACTTGGCCACGACAACTTTCATGATCTTCGGGTCCAAGTTGTCCTTGTCGAACTTCTTGAGCGTCGTGATGAACCCCGGGTCGCTCAGCATCTTCTGCGACGGCCCCCAGTAGTCCATAATGCGCTTGGAAGGATCCTGCGGGTCCGGGATGCGGGCAGGCTTGATGTCCAGCATGACACAAACGCCTTCACAGACCAGTTTAACGCCTGCGGGAGGGTTTGCCATGGACTTGACCTCGTTGATCTCGGACGGTTTGATCGTGTCGAGCGCTTTCAGCGCCTCTTCGAGGGCCGGGATGGCCTCTGCCAAGTCTGCTTCGACGCTCGCCTTCTGCAGCTCGCACTGTGCCTTCGACGCGTCGGCCACGGCCACGTCTGCTTGGACTTCTCCGCGCTTGGTCTCGACTCCGGGCAGCTTGGACTTGATCTCCTCCATCAAAATGTCCGTGTCCTTCTTGGATTGGTCCAGCACCGGTTGCAGCTCCTCGAGCTCTTTCCGCATGACTGACACGTTCTGCTCTGCGAACTGGAGCTTCTCCAGACCAACGACATAGCGGTTCCGCGCGGTCTGCACCGACTCGCGGCGGCGCGAAAGGAATGTCTTGAACGCCAGGATGAGCTCCAAATAGGACGTCGGTGTCACGTAGTTCTGTCGCCGCAGCTGCTTGAGGAACTTGTCCGAGAACTGCGTGACGCTCACGTGGAAGTACTGGCATGTGTCGACGATCGCCTTGCGGACGGCAACGCTGTCCATTTCGACGTCTGCCAGGAACTTCTCAGCCACCGCAACGAGTGCGTCCGAGGGCCATGCAGTGAACCAGTCGATCGTGCAGCAGTTGATCAGCGATGGGAACTTGCGCAGGCGATCGCGGAATGCATCGCCGATGGGAGAGCACGCCAGCACGATGTGCAGGTTGCTGCGGACACGCTGGAGGAAGAAAGAGTATAGCTGCGACTGGTTCATATTGTCGCCGACAGCTTTCCCCAGCTTCTCCTTCACATGCGGTCGCACGGCTTCGCAGATAGCCACTCGCTCGTCGTACGGGAACAGGTTCGGGATCTCGCCCGAGTTGAGCATGTTGTTGATGTCCTCGACGAAGCCGTCGTACTTGATCTGCGTGTCGCTGAAGAGGAAGACGAGTGGGCGAGCCCCAGTGCCCGCAAGACGGAGCACGTCCTTCATGTCTTCTCGCCACTCGTTCATGGTGTAGTTCTTGGAGATCTCGATCTGCTTGATCTCAAAGTCCACGATGAATGTGCTCAGTCTCGTGAGACTCTGACGACCGCTACCACCCACGCCAACAAGCAACGCGTTGCCTCCGGGCATGTTGAGCACGCGCACGATCCGCGACAGATGCTCGATCGCGAACAGGAACATGACGAGGTTCATGGGCTTGCGACTGATGCCGTTGTACTCGGTCAGGTACCCGTCAAGGCACTGGATGAGTTTCTGGATACCGTCGAACTCGGCCGCTTCGTCCAGTCGGACGTCCACCTCTTTGTACAGCCGTGGACTTGCGTCCGGCTCCATGTAGTCTCCGAAGAAGAGATTGCGCATGTCGGAAGCCGACACTGGTCCGTCCCGTCCGCGCTTGAGGCTCGCGAAAACCTTGTCGAAGTTGGCCGCAAAGTGCTTGATGATGATCTTCTTCTGCGCCTCGTTGAACCACTCGCGGTCTTCGTCGTCCACCAGTCGGTCGCCGATAACTCGGAGCGACTCGTGTGCCCACAGCTTGACGAGACTGGTGGCGGTGAACTGATCGCTAGCCACCACGAGCATAATGCCCTGAACGATGCGCGCAAAGTCGCGCAAGTTGAACGTGTAGTGCGACTTCTTGGGTGTCGGCAGCAGAGACTTTGCCGACGCTTGGTACAGCTCGAGCGTCGCCGACACGACGGCGTCCGAAAGCTTCTTGACCTCGGAGATGAACGGGTTCGAAGTGAAGTACCAGTTCAAAATGGTCGTGAAGATGCGCGTCAAGGTCCCGTCGTCAAACTCGGAGAAGCACAGCAGGTTGAAGTGGCGAAGCAGTCGTGGCGTCACGTGGTTACGCCCGCCACCAGGCGGACCCATTGCTGCAAGGACGATTGTGTCGACGACCTTCCTCCAGGACATCTCCTTCAGGTCGTAGTAGCCTTCGCTGTCAATCAGCTGGCGCACGAGCTCGATCGGCGGCTGCGCGCCGTAAGTCTCGACCAGAGGCATGTTGAGGTCGTCAACGAAGACGAGCGCGTCTTTCCCCATCGGCGGACCAAACACTCCCTTCCGCCGCTTGTCGAGCTTGCCGTCAATGATGTTCTGCGTCATGTTGGCAGATGTTTTAGCCGAGAAGGAGAGCATGATGACCGAGTACTTGTCTTGCGGTAGCGCCTCGTTCAGGATAGACGACATGTAGCACGATTTGCCCGTGCCCGTCGGTCCACACACCAACACCTTACGCTTGTTGGTCACCAGTAGCTTGACGAGAAATTCAAGTTGCGCCGTGAAGATCGTGGGCACGACGATCTGCGTGAACGGCGTGTTGGGCTGAATCGAGTAGTCCTTGAGCATCTCTTCCCATCGAAACCACTTGTTGTCCTCGATATTGAAATAGTAGTCGTGGAAGTTGCCCTTGGCAGGGACGGCCATCGCCAGTGTGTACGTGCTTTTGCCATCGTCAAAGGCTGGCTTGGTCCACTTGCGCACCTGCAGCGCGCGACTAACAACCACATACTTGGTCTCGAGGACCTGGATGTTGTCCATGATGGCTCGGAGAAACTCGCAGAAGCGATTCTTGCCGTCAGCGTTGATGCTCTCGCCGACCGACCACGTGAGCGCGAAGAGAAAGGACGCTTCGATACTCGCCTTCTTCTTGGACGCTGCCTCTCGTGGCAGCAAGCACAGCTGCGCCTCCAAAATGTTGATCAAGCTCTGCACAAGGTTGGTGTCCACTGTCGGCGAGAGCTCAACAAGTTCCTTGCGGACAAACACGATGCATGGCTCGACCAGCCACGAAAAGAGGAACGAGATGAGTGCTCGCTGCTCGGCGTTGATCTCGATCGACCCAACCTTCTCGCTACTGCTGCCTTCTGCCAGAGTGATGGAGTCTAGCCATGAGTCAAGGATTGGAGTCCACCCAAGCTGCTCTGGCTCCATGTAGATCATGCCGCATCGAGACACCGTCGCAGGTGACGCGACTAGGAGATCCATCGGCTCGAACATCATGCTCATGACGGAGCTCATGGCAATGATCTCGCCACTCATGAGACACAGCTTGCGGTTGTCGTCCAGCACCGTATTCATGTTCTCAATCCAGACGGCATCTACCGGGCCGTCGAACAGCAGCCACTTGCGGTCGGGCGACGGGTTGTTCGCGAGGTTGCGGTAGTTGATTGCCAGCACGCCATCGTTCCACTCGTGAGAGACGGCGTCAAACTGTCCGTAGAGCTGTCCCATGGTCACCGACTTGGGGTTGATGACTGCGACCTGGACGTTCGTGTACCTAGCGTCGGTTGGGAACTTCTCGTGCAAGTCAGCGAGTACCTCACTCAGCACTCGCCAAGAACACGTCTTGCCGGAGAACGGCATGCCCACGATCATGAACCCGTGTCGAACGATCATCATCTCGTAGATCTGGATGACCTTCTCCACGAAATTCGGGATTGGCTGCAAGTTGAGCTTCTTGCACACTTCGTTGATCGACTGGAGCATGTCCGTGCGGTCAGGAGGGTCGATCGTCACGCCAGGGAAGAGATCAGAGACGATGCCGTTGAACAGCGGGACATCGGGCGACAAGAACTTTGGCAAGTTGACATCGATGATGGAGCGCAGCACCAGCGTGTCTTCACGCAAGTGTCCCTCAGCACGCTTCAAGTTGCCGGCGGCACGGAGAACAGCCATCACCGCGCGCATCCCGTAGTCGTAGTGTGACTGCGAAGACAACTGCTCCGAGCACAAGGTGTACGTTGTGGTGATCTTCTTGGACAACGCGCTGGCGTCCATGTACCCGTACGAGTACAGCATGATCTCGGCGATCATGGCGTAGTCCGGTACCATCATGGCCACGGTGCGGAACAGCACCTTGAGGTTATCCGGTAGCTCTGCGCGACCCGCGTAGCCAGGGTTCATTGTGATGAAAGGACAACATGTCGGATTCAATCGCAGCTCCGTGCCTTCAAAGATAAAGCTTGCGACGTGCTGCGCCTTGGCGAGTTGGATGCACAGAATCTGCTGTGCGATCACCGACAGCACCTCGAGCTGAATGCGGTTGAACTCGTCAAAGCACGCCCACGCGCCGGAGCTCGCGAGTCCCTTGAAGAACTTGCCCATGGCCAAATAGTCGAGTCCATCCGAGCAGTTGGTCACCACACACTGGATCGCGATGGCTTTCGCCAGATCTTTGGTCGTCTCCGTCTTACCGGTGCCGGCAGGACCTTCAGGCGCGCCACCCAAGTTGAGGTGGATCGCCCCCATCAGTGTCCGGTAGCACCTGTCGGTGAGTGGCGTGATGACGAGGCGCATGCTGTTCCCGAGATACTCGTACGCGTAGTGCTGAAGGTTGTTGATCATCCGGCACTCGAGGGAGTGCGGCTTCCCTGTCGTCGCCGACACGGCGCCTTGGATCCAGTAGTAACGAAGCTGTGCCAGCCAGTCAAAGTCGCTCTTGCTCGTGATGTTCAGGTCGACCAGCTCTGCAATCGTGTCGCGATTGTGCACGTCCATCACAACCAACGCGCCTAATGTGATTCGGATCAGCTTTGGCAGTTCACCACGCACCAGCTCCACCGTGCGCGTCAGCTCCGTGCGCAGCATCTGCAAATAATTGAGCATCGCGTTCGGATCCTTGTCGTTGCTCAGTGCCTGCTCGCTTTGAGAAGTCCACATGGTTTGGTTGACGGCCAAGACGACCTGGCCAGGCCACTGCTGCACCCACTGCAGACGGTCTTTGGTCGGGTAGTCGGCCACAGACGCATCCAACTGGAACGCGACGCTCTTGCGCATGGTCATCTCCACTTCTTCAAGCCACACCTCAACGTTCCCTCCAGAGTTGTTGGGGTTGATCAGGTTCTGCTGGATGTTGGCGTACGGGAAGGGCACCTTCTCGTTCTCTGGGCTCAGCATGGCCGTGATGTCCAAGTTCTCTTGGAACTCGAGTTGCGAAATGCCATCGAACGCCTTTTTCAGGTGCGGCTGAACCCGTAGCGGGTCCTTGGTCTCGGCCAAGATCTCAAGCAGCTCGTCGTTCGACAAGAAGAAGAAGCGCGGGAAGTACAGGCGCTTCGTCTCGAGGTAGTCGTTTAGACCCTTCTGGATCGTCTCGAGGTCTGTGTTGGACTGCTGCAAGCTTGGTAGCAGGTCCTCTCGCTCTGCGACTTTCAACACAGCGGGTACCGCGACCGTCTCCTGCATATTCCGTCGCCAACTCGCATCCACCTTGCGAAAGAGTGCACCTTCCGTCGGCATTTGGCGCATGATATCGTCCGAGCTGAAGATCGGCTCAAGGTACAGCCACGTGGACTGCACCTTGATCCAGTTGTCCATGATGTCCTGGATGCAGATGAGCAGCTTCTCCCATCTGGTAATACGCTCAAAGTACGGCTTGTTGTATCGACTGCCACGCATCGACTGCGTCTTAACAATCTGGTCGTCGATGATCTGCTGGATCTCATCCGTTGAACACAGGATCGATGTGCCTGTCGACCGGTACTCTTTTGTTCCGAACTTGACCCCGACCCACTCGGACTCCATTTTGTCAAGCGCCTTCTCCAGTGAGTACTCCTTCGACGCGCTGACGCAGGTCTCTTCAATCGCACCCGTGAATCTCTGAAGCCCCAAGCCAATAAGCTGGTTCATGTTGGTGGCCTCGCTGACCTGAACTTCGATCCCGGTGATTCGCTCGATCTCTTCCCAGTGGCGATCTCGGATTCCGGGCGTGCAGACGAGCGCCATCAATGGGATGAAGCTGTCAAGCATCTCGTCCAGGGTCTTTTTGACTTCTTGTGCGACGGTGATCGCGACAGCATACACGTCCGTGTTCTTCTCGCACTCCTTGATAATCTTGACGATCGTGCGCCGGAACTGGTCGCAGTCGCGCTCAATGTCCTCCGCGTTCACGGCCGCCAGAGGCGCCTCGCGACTGAACGTGACCTTCTCCATTGTCTGCGAGATGGTTGTCCACAGCTTCTCGATAGGGTTCAGCATCTCATACAAGGCGTCTAGCGATGTCTGGTTGTTTGACAGCTCCATTCCAAGCGTGGCTTGCTGCTCCTTGATGGCTTCCGCCTCCGTCTCTGCATCCTCCAGCGCCTTCCGCGCAGTCTCGATCCGCTTCAAGATGTTGTCCGTGTCGGCTAAGTTCGCGTAGTCTCTCATCTTCTCAATGCGCCGTTGTAGACTAGCCATTTGGCTTGTTAGTTGCTCCTGCCGACCGTCGACGAGCAACTCGAGCTCGTGCTGCCGCTTGGTTTGCAGCTCCATGCTCTTGCGCTGGAACCCCTTGATGTTCTCAGGCCAACGGAACGTGTTGAAGAAGAGCTGCACCTCCTCTCGGGACATCTGGAAGTCGTAGTCCTTGAGGAACTGGACGCGGCGGCACACGTTATCGTACAGCCGGCTCTTGAGCTGGTCAATCAGCTCGATGCTCTTGAGATAGAAGGCATCTAGTGCCTTGAGCTCAAACGAGTCCATGGGTTCCGCTACGAGCTTTGCTCCGATCTGCTCATACTCGGCAATCATCGTCGACATGTCCTTCACGTTGTCTGCAGACACCTTGCTCAGGATGGCGCTCGCAAACGACTTGCACTTGTTGGTGAGCTTGAGCTTCACGTCCGTGCACGAGACGGCGAACAGCTTGAAGCTGTATTTGTCGCTGATCTCCACCGCGATCTGCTTCTCCCACGTCTTTAGCGACGTGATTTCTTCACGGAAGATCTCCAGTAGCTCGCTCGTTTGTTCAGACGACGTGGGTTCCGTCACTGCGTCGTCGTGGGCGGTGAGGAAGGGCTTGATCTTTGCTTCATACTCGCCGTTCACCAGGAACGCATACGGCTTGAGCAAGGATAGAAGCTGTGTCGGCTCAATCAAGTGCTCGCGGACCACCTCGGCGAGAAGCACATTGGAACGCTGGATGAAGCTGTCATCGAGTGCCATGGTGCTTGGTCCGATCACACCCGTGCCGCGGAACTTGGATGGAATCTTCGTGAGTGAATCGATTCGTGGGAAGTGGTGAGACGCCTCGACGATAAGCGTGACGCACGACAGAACCTTCTCACGAAGCTCCGATAGCGAGGGCTCGACCTGGAAGTTCTCACGGCCGTCGTGGGACGCCCCTGCATCGCCCGACTCGGTACATCCAACGGAGAGCAGAAGAGCAGCCTCGCCATAGAAGAGCGGGCTCGAGAACCGCTGGAAAAACTGGACAAACTCGCTCACGGACCGTTCGACTGATACGCGGAGATTGAGGGCCATCAGCACGGACGCCGCGTCCAGAACTCCAATGAAGCTCAGATGTGCCAGTGCCTCTGGGTCGTCGGCATACAGTCTCATGCTGTTCGACCCAACCAACAAGTCGTCATCCATCTGCGATGCCAAAAGTGCCGCCTTTGCTGCCTGGCGCTTCGGGCTTGACCCTGGAGAAATGGACACAGACCCTCCGTTCCTGGCTACCCGGTTGGTGGTGCGAAGCTGCCCAATGCAATCGTTGACCAGCTTTGCGGCCGAAGGGACCCAGCACGTCCGGAGGCAGTCCTTCACGAGCTCCGCTCTCCGTGCCACGCCATCGACAAACTGGTTGATCGTCTTCGGCAGGCCGGAGAGAAAGCTCTCGGATGTGAGATCGACGAACAGAATTCGAGCGAAAGTAGCCTCGGACCGAGACGGCGCCACCTCCCACTCGCTGGGCGGACAGTCCCTGTTCCACTGCTCTTGCAGCGCGAAGGTGACGACGTTGACCGCGTACAGGCACTGCTGGAGGCGGAGCCGCACTTCCTCAACGCGCTGGTGGTCGACACCCGTCTCTCTGCTCACTCGCCATGCTCGCGACTGGAACGTCTCATCGAGCCACCACTTCTGCGTCGCGCGCAGGAACGGCGGGTAGATCTTCATCTTGAGGCACGTGTTCTCGTCCCGGATGTCGTACGATAGCATCGAGCGTGCCACGGCCTCATAGTAGTCAGCGTACACATCTTGGAAGATGTCGGCGATCATGGTCTCGCTACGCTCGTCAAACTCTCGGAGACCTTCTTGGTCCAGTCCATTCGGTTGCGGGATCTGCAGACGTCGGAGGATTCGATGCGGTCGCTCTTGCTGCATCGGCGCCGACCGCGCGACGGCGGCGTAGCGATCCACCTGCTGCCAGTACGCCTCCATGGTGCTCAAGTACCGCTTCTTCTCGATCTCAAACGTCCGTGGCGATGGCTCAACTGGCTCGAGCTGTAGTCGCATCTGAGAGGATGGCGACAGCAGTCTCGGCTCGTCCAGATCCAGAGAGAACTGCGTGCGAGCTCGTTTGACGGCGGTAGTCGACGAGCTTTGCTTGAGAGGCCGAGTTGGTGACGGAGCGCGGAAGATCCCTTGGCTGTTGTCCAGGTGGCGCGCAAATGCCCGCGATCCCTCAACGTACACGCTGAGCTGTTCTCGAGCTGGAGAGTCGCTCGTGCCTTGCCGCTCTTCGTCTCCTGACTCTGAGTCGTTCAGGAGGCCGATGCCTCCAGACGCGACAGCCTGCTCGAGAGCTGGACAGATCGCTTTGAAGGATGGAGAGACCGACGAGGGCTTTGCCAGCCTCACGGGCGACTGCAGCTCTTTCTTCGTGACGCTCGAGACGTGGTCCAGCGTCAGCGTCCGGGCCGACAGCGTGTAGTAGGCGCCGATCCTGTCGCTCAGCCGATAGTACCCTCTATCCTCGACGATGGCGCCGCTCCCGCCTCCATCGCCGGCTCGAGCCCCGGCATTCAACCGTCGGTGCTTCCTTGCCGGCTCGCCGACGTCCTTGGGACCTGTCAGTCCTCCCAGCGGCCCCATCACAGCCAGCATGTCCTCGAGCGAGCCTTGCAGCTCCTGCACACGGTGCTCAGACCGGGGACTGGCCTCGCCGCTGCCGGCCACGCGGTCGCGGACGTCGCAGTTGCGCGTGTTGATGGCCGACTGCAGCATCTTGAGCCGCGCCAGCCGCACAGGGCTGCGCTTCGGCGGACTCCTCGGCACTCGCGAGTCGATGAACGACGACTGTCCGGCGTCGTCCCCGCGGGATGAAGCTGCCGTCTGCGTGGACCCTCGCGCATTTCCGCCCGGGGATTGCATTCCCCCACCAGGGATCGAGCAAGGGAGGGCGATGAGACACGAGTCAACTTTGCCCGATGCTCTGTCGACTGGGCCGTCGCTCGGCTGCGATGCCAAACAGTCGGAGGATTTGGGCAGGGCCGTTTCGAGGCCCATGAACGGTTGCGCCGCTCCGCATCAAGCAGCAGCCACGCCAGCAGTTGGTGTCTGTGGACAAAATGCATCTTGCAGCATCAGCGAGGGCGTCAGGAACTGCGTGTGGTCGCATGCTGCCTGCTTTGATGTCCTCAGTTGCTGTCGATGAACGAACAGCGTCAAAGTCGCAACTGTGAAGCTCTCACGTGTGCAGTGTCTTCGATCCTCGGACACTTGTCCAACGGGATGTCGGGCCACGAGGCATCTGCGATCCCAAGTCCCTTGATCGTTCACGTCGAGACTCGACAGTTATACGCACTCGGACTTGCCACTCGACCAGTCAGCAGTCCGCAAGAGGTGGTGAAAGTTGCTCGTGGTCATTGAAAGCGACTGCCTTTGCGGTCGCACGCGCCGGCTCGTGGACTGTGCCGAGTGGACGGGTGTGTCGCCGCCTCTTCGACCGCCTCGGCTTGCAGTCGCGCTATTTCCGATCCTCGCTGGTCTGTCGAGCAAGCATGCTGGACCGAGCAGCGGACCCCAAGTCGGCAGGCGACGGCGAGCTGTCGCCGGAGAACGACTTTGAGGAGCCTCTGGACGTCCACCAGCGCTCCGATGAGGATGCGGCCATCGCTGCTCGACAGTTCACGGTTGCGGGCGTCGTGTGCACCAAACAGCGGCGACTCGTGGACGACACGGTGGATGCGGTGGCGGCTCCGTCGTATGCGTCCAACTCGCTCAAGGAGCTGCTGTGTCTCGAGTACATCGCCGGCTTCCAGCGGCAGTTCGAGAGCTTGTTCCCGAGCCGAAGGCCGCTATACCTGCACCCGCCGAACGAGAAGGGGGTCCCCAAGTTCGTGTGCACGACGCTGCGGCCGACGCTGTTGCCGCAGCGAGAGCTGTACGACTGCCACGCGCTGGCTCGCTTCCTGGCCGGCGCGGTCGAGTACGAGCCACTGGAGAACCCGGTCAAGCCGCCGACGTGTCTGCCGTCGCCGTCCTTCACGCTCAAGTGGCGGGCCGGCGACAGCTTCGACATGGCGACGCTGCTGACGTCGTTCCTCATCGGCGCGGGCTACGACGCCTTCGTGGTGCATGGGACGGCGCCTCGGTGGATTTGCCTTATGGACCAGAGCAAATCCCCATTGCCAGTGCTGCCGGTCGAGGAAGCGTTCTGGAAGGCTCACGAGGCCGCCGGCGTTGGCAGCGAGCAGGAGAACGCTGCCAAGGACGCCGCGGACGTGACGCTCGTGAGTCGATCCAAGTTCACGAGCAAGTACATGGAGAAGCAGCGCGAGCAAGCCGAGAAAGAGGCGCAAAGCAACGGGAGACGAATGTTTCAGGACTTCCGAGCTGCTGACGACGACGACGATGACCCGCTCGAGGGCAAGCGAGTGCACGCGTGGGTCCTGGTGCGCTCAGGCAAGCGCGATGTGCCCGAGCACTTCTTTCTCGAGGCGACAACGGGGACCAGATACTCGCTGAGAGAGTCGCCGTACGTGTCGATCGAGGCGGTGTGGAACCACGAGAACTACTGGGTCAACATGCAGCCCCACCCGGTGTACCTCACGCTGTTCGACCTGGCCAACCCGACGGACTGGGAGTTCATCTTCTTGTCACAAGCAGAGCGGCGAGCAGCGAAAGATGCTGGCGCGGAAGCCAAGGACGGACTCGACCTCGGCGGCGACCTCAAGCGCCTCGGAGCGGACGGCGACAATCAGGCCGATGGCGACACCGACGGCGAGGAGGACCTCGTGCTCGACATTCCTCCGTCGTGGGTCAACAAGCTCGAGATCGACCGCGCGACCTTCAAGAAGCAGTTCGTGACGGACGCGCAGCGCGTGACGCTCTTCCACCGCGCCAAAGTCGAGGAGTTCGCCGAGAACTCGCACGAGCAGGGCCTTGTGGCGCGCGTGACGCTGTTCCGCGACGTGCTCTGCACGCTGCCGATCGAGATCCGCGAGTACTTCAGGAACCGCAAGGACAAGCTCGAGTGCCGCAAGAGGTACCCGTTCGAGGGCAAGTTCGAGGAGTACTTCGCCCCTGGGCGGATGCCGGAGGCGCTCAAGGCTCGCATCGAGTGGATCGGCTACCGCCGTGAGTTCCAGTTCTACACGAGCGCGCGGCCGGACGGGCTCGTGAAGCGCGAAGAGGACATTCAGAAGCGCATGACCGAGTACTACGACGGCCGGGACGACTTGCTCATCTACCGGTCCGTCGTGCTTGCCACCGACAAGGACGACATCGACTCCAAGAACCCGTACGTGTTGCCTGGCGGGTCGGCGGGCGAGATTGCCATCAAGAAGATGAAGGAGAAGCTCGCGCGCAACCCCGCGGTGCCGGCCGATGAGGACCAGCGCAAGCGCACATACAACGTCCTCGAAGGCTTCGTGCGCGTCAACTTCCACTACGCGACGGGCAAGATCACGGCCGGCTCGAGGACGTACCACAAAGCGGCGAGCACGCCCGTGGACGTCGTGATGGCGGACCCGAGCGCCAAGAAGCCCAAGGCGTCGATCCTCGAGGACGAGCTGCGCGCTTCGATTCAGGTTCGTATCGTCGAGTTCAGAGCTCGCACGGTGGAGTGGGGAGGCGACTGACGTGGTTTGTGGGTTGCTGCAGCTGGAGAAGGACTGCTACACAGCGGTGCGTCACGCGGATATTGAGACGCAGGACATCCTGAAGCTGCGCAAGCGGGAAGAGATGGCCATCACGCTCGAGACGAGTCTGTTCGACGCCGACGCCGACGAGTCTAAGGCCAACAGCAAGGACGACGCCAAGGAGAACGACAAGGACGTACGTGGCTGCCGACTTGGCCACTTCCACCGCTGGTTGCGTGCACTGACGGCCACCGTGTGCGCGGCAGACCAAGGCCGAAGTGGACTACTTGAGCCCGTACCTGCAGAGCCTGCACGCATTCGGCGACCTGAGCAAGGACGAGGCGCTGGCCGTGCGCGAAATGTGCCTGCGCAACCTCAAGGAGCGGCTGCTGGAGCGCGCCAGCATCATCCAGGGCCGTCTGGACAAGGAGAACGCGCTACTGGCCAAGCGGCAGGCGGCTTTCCAGCGCAGCCAGCGCGAGCACGACCAGGGCACGGACGAGGAGTTCGAGCGCTTCTGCAGCGAGACCATGTTCCGCATCCAGATCCTGGAGCAGCGCCTGGCGAGCCACGAGGAGGCGGCGCTGCAGAAGTACGCCGAGATGGACAAGCGCCTGCACAACGACCCGCGGCTGCGCGTCCTGCACCGGTAGGCGCGTGGCAGGCGGCTCGCGGCGGCGGAGAGGGATGGAGACGCGATCGGGGTCTGTTCCGCCTCCAGAGCAGCCATTTTATTCGCTTTTACGCGCGCGCGAGGGCCGCACGAGCCGCTAATACACCCAGTCGCAACATGGTCGGTCCTTGGTTAAGTGCGGCAAGCGGGCTTCCTCCCACGCGACGTCAACAGACGAACGCAATGGACTGGCCGACTGCGACCCCGCTGTGGAAACCCTGGCGCTTGCCCGCGGCCGCCCGCTTCAGCAGCAGAGGCGGCCGGCGGCGGCAGGCTCAGTCCGCAAGCGGGCACAAGCCACGGCGACGCACGAGGGCGAGCGCGCTTAGTAGTCGGCCTCGCCGCCGAACATGTCCATGCCGCCGCCGAGGTCGGCCTCCTCCTCCTCCTCCTTCTCCTCCACGGCCGGGGCCGCGGCAGCCGCAGCGCCGCCAGCCGGGGCGGCACCGGCAGCACCGGCAGCACCTGATGATTGGTCATGATGGACACGCAGATGGAGCGAGCATCGGTCAGTCTGTCGCTCCTTCCGACGGTAAAAAAAACTTGCACAGAAGGGCACGCACCAGCCGAGGGGCCGGCGAGGAACTTCTCGACGTCCAGGCCGCGGCCGAGCAGGTCGGCGAAGAGCTGCGGCACGTAGGCGGCGACCTTGACGCCGGCGGCCGAGAAGGCGGCCGACAGGTTCTCGGCCGAAACCTCGACCTGCGCGTCGTGGAGCGCCAGGACGGCCAGCGAGGCGGCGAGCTCGTCCTTCTGGCTCGAGGGCAGGTCAGCGAACGACATGGTGGCGGCTTGGGCGGGGGAGCGACTGACTCGGTTTAAGCGGCGCAAATGGCCTGCGGAATTCAGCTTTGGCGAGCCTCGCTCATGTTGGCGCCGATAGAATCGCGCAAATGACTGGTGTGGAGAGAGGCGTAAGACTGTACCTGGGTTTGGGCAGCACTCGCAGATTCGCGCCGTGTTTTGAGGCGAATGCGAGCTAGTTTCGAGCCAAAGCCGGTTTTGCTCCGCGTTACAGAGCCAACATCGCGATCAGTATCGACGCAAGACGGAGAGTCGATCAAAAACACACCCTCTTTTGATACATTCTTATGCAATACCGTTTACCACTAAAGTTCGTGATCGTACCGTGACACATAGAACTATTCCCCTCGATTCGAACTGTCGCTCCGCATTGCAGGGGTTGAACAGGGGTTGAACCCGAGCGGAAAGGCGACGACACTGGCGACCTCCATGGGTATGGCTAGGAGCCTGTGTTACGCTCCATGGCTCGCTCCCGGGCCCGCGTCGCTCGCGCTAATGTAGTGTATGCCCTC
>JAADYB010000197.1:0-32292 GCA_023338075.1 Phytopythium litorale
AGCGGCCACAGGTCGGACGAGTCGAGCTGCTTGCGCTGGCCGAGCGCCATGAGCGGCGTCACCCACGACAGCAGCGCGCGAGAGACGCACCAGGCCGCGTCCTGCGGGTGTGTCGGTCGTGCAGACGCCGGTCTCTGCCTGTCACCCGTGCCGTAGGTGGCATGCGACTGCGGGAGCGGCAGCAGCGCAGCCGACTCGTGGCTAGGAGCCCCCATCTTGACCGGTCGTGCTTCCTCCTCGAGACTGCGACCGTGTGCGCAGGAGAAGATGAAATCGAATCTGAGGACGGTCTCGGGAGAAGATCGCGGCTCGAGAGAGACCTACACGCTGAGCACATGATCCTCAGCTGCTCAGACACCGCAACGTCACGACCGCGATGGGCCCGGCCCACCCGCGCAAGATCAGGAACCGCTCCCAGTCGGTGGCTCAGAGCCCGTCAAGAGTCTGTCGACCGCTGGCTCAGCGGTCACGGCCCCATCCAGCACGCCGCCTTGTGAGCCAAACGAGTGGTCGAGCTTGCTGATGGACGAACCGATTGGCAAATGAGAGCCGCTGGAGACCAAGAGGCACGCGCCACACCAACATTCCGATTTGTTAGCACCAACATTCCAATTGGAATGTATGCGATTTCATATCTTTGCATGATGAAAGAGTGATTGTCTCAAAGTTGCCGTCGCTGAATCACCACCCGAGTGAGGCCCTTTACGCCTGCCGCAGCTGCTGCAGCACGCGCTGGAGGCGGTACAGCGCCTCGGCGGCGCTTGGGCGGTCCTTTGAGTCGGTCGCCACGCACGCAAGGCCCAACTCGACCACTTCGGGCAACGCCTGAGCCGAGAACTGCACGCGCAGCTTGCCCAAGGCCACCATCTGCAGGATGGCGGCGTCTGGCATGGGGCGGCCTGTGTCGCTATTCTCTTTGGTGTTCGCGTACGGCAGCGCGTGGGTGTCCAGCTCACTCAGCAGCACGCCGAACGAGAACATGTCGGCCGTCTCGTCATATCGCTCGCCCAGCATGACCTCGGGTGCCATCCACAAGGACGTGCCCACGCCGGCTGTCATGGTGCGATCTTCGTGCTCCCTCGAGATGCCAAAGTCCGTTAGCTTGGCGTCCAGATCGGCAGTCAGCAGCACGTTCTTGGACTTGAGGTCGCGGTGGATCACTGGCTGAGGCAGCGAGTGCAGATACGTCATCGCATGAGCGACGTGAAGCACGATCTTGACCTTGTCGTGGTCGAAGCCGACTGGATGCTGGATGTCCGCGTAGTGTACCAGCAAGGCACGCAGGTCTCCGCCAGCCATGAACTCGGACAGCGCACACACGTCGTTGAGCGAATCCCAGGCGACTCCGACGAACTGCACAATGTGGGAGTGCTCCAGCGCCGCCATCAACTTGACTTCTGCGAGGAACGCGTTCACATGCTTGAGACTGCGCCGCGTCTCCGGCAGCAGCAGCTTGATAGCGACATCCCGGTCGTTGTACGAACCGCGGAAGACCTCGCCGTAGCCGCCACGACTGATCAGCTGACCGAAGATGACCTTCTCGCGAGGCACTCGGGACGAGACAATGACGTCGTCTTGCCACAGCGCCGCACCCATTTCCCCGCTGATCAGAGCCGACTGCATGGTGGACTCGGTCATGAACTGCGTCTGGCCCTCCGTTTTGCCTACGTTCGCCTCCAGAAGCGATTCTTGGTAGGCTTGGTCCTTGAATTTGCGCCGTCGTCGGCAGAACCAAAAGACGAGACCAGCGACCAGAAGCAGGAAGACAATGCCGCCGGCGATGATGCCGATGAGCGCGCCGGTACTGATTCCAGAACTGGTGTTCAGACTCTCGCGCGTGAAGTAGATCGACCCGGAGCTGCTCCCGAAGGTGAGGCACGAGGAGTCGTCCAAGGCAGCCGCCTGGATGTTGTACGGGTACACCCCCGCGGAGCAGTCCTCGCTCTCGTCGTAGAAGTTGAGCTCCACCGACCCGTCGTCGAACACTTGGGCTCTCGCGCTCTGGTTGCTCGCGATCACGATGCACGTTTCCGTGGCCGCGATGGCGAATGTGTTGTCGTAGTTGGTGCAGGCCGAGTCGTCGTAGTAGTCGTAGCCCACGAACTCTTGCGTCCCGAACAGGTCGGAGATGGTCGCGTGCTTGTCGTCCGTGCAGGAGAAGCTGAAGTAGGCGCTCGTGCTGCCGACAGCGCTTTCCTGGCAGCCCGTGTACTCGGAGCTGCTGCAGTCAAAGTCTGCCTTGGTGTTCACGAGCCATGGCGTCCCAGAGCAGTTGTCGTACGAGAACCACGCGTACACGGCCGCCGTCGTGGACATCGCTGCAGCGACAAGCGACCGAGAGATGGAGAGCTGATAGCTGTGGGCTGACGATTCGACACTGAGAAGGCAGGAAGTGGTAACTTCGGGGAGGGGCGGAGGTTCATCCGTGGCGGAGGGTCGCGAATGGGTTGCAGCCTGCCCGGATTCGCTTGGAAAAGTGATTTTCGCCGGCTTCAACATGTGCTCGTAAACATCACTTTCATCAAATATGGAGTATTATGTGTTAATCAAGCATAAGTTTGTTATCAATGTACTATATGAATCATTAAGAGAATAATATATATATGTGTATATCAAATATAGAAGGGTCTGTGCTGGACCCGTCAAGCAGTGACGCACCTGCCCATGCTCAGAGCGCACGACTAAATTTAGCTGGATGCTCTGAGTCGATCGAAGCCATATCGGATATGATTTCGACGGAGAGTCTTCTCTGCGGACGGACGCTGTGTCATGCTCCACCCTCCATCTCCGCTCGGCTCTCCAAAGACGGGACTGGCCACCACTCTTGGACATATTCAAGACGCTCACACTCCAAATGAGCGCCATCATTTGCCACTTGACCCACTGTGATTTCCATGACTTGGTGCGTTGTTCTCTTCTCGTCACTGCTATTTTGAGAGGGCTTGATCGTCAGTCGAACAACGAGCGGGTTCGTTGTCAGAACGAGTTCGTCGTCGGGACTCACGCATCCTTCGCTGTACTTGCGGAGTCGTGATGGCCTTCCGTGGGGCGACGAGCGCGGCCCGGAACGCCTCCACCGGTCTCCAGGCACTGTGGAATGCTCTAGGGGTCAAGCACCGCGGAAAGTATCCGAGGTCCCGCCTTTTCGCACTCCGCGAGTTCGCCCAGTCCACGTCAACATGGCAAGTGTGCGCCGTGCTTGCTCTCACTCCTCTGCCCTGCCTTCTGGTGATAGCCATCTTTGAAGTCGTGCCTCTGAGTGCACCGGACACCGGGATGCTCGCAAACCACAACTTCTTCGTGCGGGAGTTTATGATGTACTACGTCTTCAGTCTGGCCCTGCTGCAGCAATTCTGCTGGCAAGTCGGACCAGTGCTTCCCATGACGACTGTGAGGCTTATTGCCATTGCTCTCCTCATCGCGGCGTTCGACGTTGGCTTCTCTTTGTTCGCGGCGTCGCATATCGGGTTTCCGGTACCGTTCACAATGCAGGCCAGTGCGCCAAGCCACTTGTTGCTGCAGGTGCTTCTGCTGGTGCTGTCTTGGCGACACCAAGTGCTCGCCAAGCCAGCGTTGGTGGCAGATCTGAGCAGAGCAGGCATGATCTTCGTGGCACAAGCGTGCATGGTTTGCATTTACCCAGTGTACTACCACGTGTTCACGCTCATCCCGGACCACGGAGTGTATCGCTCTGCCTTCGTCGTACTTCTCCTTCCATTGAAGCTGTTGAGCCGACGCGTCTTCCACGAGTTTACCCGCAAGGCACATGGAGGAGAGGAGCACACGCCACAAGTCATCGCACTCAACGCCGATGTGATGAGCGCTCTCTTCGCTGCTTTTTGCATGCAGTATGAACCATCGCTGCTGATGACCGGCGTGCTTGTCTTCGCCAAGGTCGCGCTTTCTTTCGTTGCATTCAAGGACATTCAGAGCGCTGCACTTGACGTCACGAGACTCCGCAGTCGGGTTCGGGAACACCAACGACTCCTAAAAGCGTCAGTCGACGCGACTGCTAGCCACACATCGCCACACGTACTGGATGAAGTGGCGGAGATTTTGTCGCGTCTGGGACCGGATCCAGAGGTGTCAACTCTCAATCGTAGGAAGTCAAGCAGATTGAGCCAGGTGATCCAAGCAGTCCCTGGTCACCTCGAGAGAAAAAAGCACTGGTGCTGGACCTCTAGGGTGACACCAAGCGTCGGAAGCATTGCAGTCCGGAGCGTCCACTTGACCCAACCGATTGTGCACACCGTTTCGTGCGACGGTAGTGAGACGAAGGTTGCGAGCCTTGGTCCGCATCGTGGTCTGACGAGCGAAGGCAGCATGCTGATTCGAGCACCGGCAGAGACAGACAAGCAAGCCGAGCTTGAACATCTTGAGCGCTTGTACGCCACAACCGCGATGCGATTCCTCTACATGTCCGAGTCGGTTGCTCTGGTAGATTACGTCGAGCTGATCATCTCCGTCATCTATAGTACGTCTGCCGTCACTGTGCCTGGCTGTTGGCTCACTAAAGCTGATCGATGTCGGACTGACTGCAGTGATGTACCTCGGCATCATGTTCCGCATGCCCAACCGAGCCTACTACGCGCAGTTCGTCGACATGGATGCAACCAACCTGGACAAGACTATATTGAACGTACTGATGTACACGGGGTTCGAGCTGCTGTCGCTCGTGCTCGTGAGTCTCATGATCAAGCACCGGCTGAATATCTCGCCAGCACGTCAGATTGCCTTCGTGCTCGCTCGCCAGCAGGTGCACATTCAGTCGGCACTCATGCTTTGGGTCGTGTACTCAACTCAGGCAACGCTTGACCACTACGGTAAGCCTTGCTCTCCTACTTCGAGTGACAAACATGACAAGCCATGTGCTCTAACCAGCTGGTACAGGCAACGACTACACGTTCCGGTTCGAATGGCTATCAAAGGAGAATCCCGCGCCGACAACTCCACACGCTTGACTATCCACCGATCCTATACATGTTTGAAGAAGACGATTTTGCTGGAGTGTTGTTCATTTTGGCGCTCTCAAGTTGACCTTTCCAAGCGCTTATTGAAGGCAAAGTCGCCATTGCATATCTTGGAGAACTGAAGGCGATTTTGTGAGGCTTCGCTGCGCGACGGACTCGCAACCGCTGCGCATTGCAAATGAATCACCGCGCTCGCAAGAATAACCTGACAGTATATCTTCAGAGCGAGGCGACAGATTTAGCGATTTAGGAGATGGAGCGATGGCTGTGACACCATGGCGTCCTGGTTCCTCCTATCGGCCTTGACAGCACAAACCGACCTCCACGAGATGCACCACGCACGCTTTGGGCTCCGAGCTGTCGTCAGTACTGCTTCCCAGATATTCGCCTCTGCCCAAGTCAAGCATCGCGGCCAATACCCTGTTCACCGCCTGCAGTCACTACGAGACTTCAGCTCCTCGACGCCTCTATGGCAGATTGTGGTCATCATCACGCTCACACCGATGCCATGTCTTCTCTCGATCGCATCATTCGAGCTCGGACAGCTGAATCCGCCGAGCGATGGCCTTCTCGCTAACCGCGGGTTCTACGCGCGTGAATTCGCCACGTTCTGCATCATTAGCGGGACGTTAGTGCACCAGGCTTGCTCCGCGGTTGGGCCAGCCCTCCCGATCTCGGCTAGACGATTGGTTGGTATCGTTCTCTGCGATGTGATCGTTGGCACTGGCGGCAATTACTTGCTTGCCTATGCATTCGACTTTCCGGTCCCATTCGCAATACAAGTGTGCGCTCCAAGCCACTTCGTGATCACAACGATGGGTCTGTTCAATGGCTGGCGACCATATCTTCAAGACAACCCGAATTTGACTCGTCGCATCGTCAGAGCACCACTACTGTTCGTCTCTCAAGCGTCCATGATCTTCACCTACCCGATTTATTACTACGTCTTCACACTCATTCCGGAGACCAGCGCTCCTCGGCTGGCGTTCCTATGTCTGCTCCCCGTGCTCAAGATCATGAACCGCCGGCTCTTTTATCATGTGACTCGGCAAGCAGACTGCGACGAGAATGAAGACGTCCCGCTACGTGTGGTGTTCAATGCTGACGTGATGGGGTGCCTCTTCACGGCCTTCTGCATGCAATACAAGCCGTCTGCACTGATCGCCGCCGCCTTTGCGCTTGCCAAAGGCATCCAAGCGATGCTCATGCTCCGGGATATCCGCAACGCAACTCGAGATGTAACGACACTTCGAGAATGCATTCGAGAGCGTCAACATACCCAGCGATTGACGTCAAGTCGGCGGTTCAAGATTTTTGATCACTTTGCTGCTCCAGGTGTTCTAGACGAGGTCGTAAGCATCTACACGCGCCTGCAGAGGGACACACCACTACCCAGGACTATACAGCCGACGCCAGCATTGTTAGAAAAGAACTGGTGCTGGCTCAGGACCTCGCGGGTCACTCCGATGGTTTGCAGTCCCGACAATAAGGAAATTGCGATCGTCAAACCAGTCGACTCGCTTTCACTACCCAATCAGCAACAGCAAGACCCACAGCTCGAGTACCTCGAGCGCCAATATGCCGACCGCGTGAGGAAGTTGCTGTTCATGACCGAGTTCATGATCTTGGTTGAGTACGTCGAGGTCATCATCCCGTTGGTGTACTGTACGTATCGCTCGCTGCCTGGGCATCAATCACTAGCTGTTGGTGCGAAGATTGCTAACTCACGCTTATGGTACTCTTGCGCGCTTTGCCAGCACTATACCTGGTCGTCATGTTCCACATGCCGAACCGAGCCTACTACGCGCAGTTTGTGGGTATGGACGCTGCCAACCTGAGCCAGACCGTGGCCAGCGTGCTGCTCTTCACGGCCGTCGAGCTGGCGTCTGTCGTGATGTTCCACATGAGCTTGCTCGGCATGCTGCGCGTGTCGCCGATCCGCCAGCTCGCCTTTGTGCTCCGGCAGGAGGCCGTGCTCGTCCAGTCGATGCTCATATTGTGGGTCGTGTACTCGACGCAGGCCTCGCTCAGCCACTTTGGTGCGTGTCGAAGCGCTCGGTGGCATCGTTGACAGATCGGAACTAACGCGGAACTGCAACGGCTGCTGCAACAGGTAATGACTACTCGTTCAGGTTCGAGTGGCTGACCAACGGAACGGGTTAGCGCACCAAGCCAGGTTGCATTCAACGCCCCCGGAGGTGTTCGAGATCGAGAGTTAGAGGATTGGTCGGCGTGGAAGGTAGACGGAACGCAGGGAATCCTCCAGCCCCTCGACGCCTCTATGAGAGACTATGGCTCGCATGTTGGAGACCACCATGGCACGAACATCCACCGAGAGTGCCATGTTGGCCACGTCACAAACCCATGTCGACAGCACGGGAACAAATGTCCCACGCGCAAATGGATACACTGTTCCATTTGAATGGTACCACAAACTCTTTGTGCCGTCTGGACTGGCACATGTACCTCCGAATCGGTACGCTCGAGTGTCGCTTCAACCGGACGGTGGCGTGGTCGCCCATCGCGTGATGACGCCACGCGGCCCGCGGGCATACAACCCCCCATATACTTCCGCTCGGATCATCGCTTGTCTTCCGAGCGAGACGAGCCCGGCGCCTGCTGCATGGAGGCCACTCGCGGCCCCAGCGCAGTGCCCGCAGGCCCCTCCTCGGGCTCCTCGGGCTCCTCCTCCAGTTCCTCCAGCTCTGGCGCCGGCGCGGCCGCGTCCATGCGCGTGAGCGGCAGCCGCGGACGCCTGGACAAGGCCGCGAGCGACGTGACGCCCTCGGCGGTTCGCGCGGCCGCCTCTCCGCGCGCCAGCCTCCCTCCGCCCGTGTCGACGGCCATGGCGGCGCAGCAGGCGAGCGAGGCGGCCGGCGGTGGCCGGGGCAAGCCCAGTCTGCACCCGAACGGCCGCGCGGCGGACCGAGCGCCGCCAGCAGCAGCAGCAGCAGCTTCGACGACGACGCCTGTCGCCGGCGTGCCGAGCACCGTCAAGCTGCTGAGCGAGCTCGAGCGCTCGTGGGCCATGTTCTCGGCCGCCTGGCGCGTCGTCGACCTGTTCGCCGGCGCGCAGATCTGGCAGGAGCAGGCGGCGGACGCGAGCGCGGCGCCCGCCGAGCCGCTCAACGGACTGCTTGTGTCGGCGGCCTCCGCGGGGCTCGTGGCCTTCCTGGCCGGCACCATCGGCGGCGGCGGCGTGCTGGTCGCACTGTTGCTCTCGCTCGCGGTCGTGGCTGCCGCGCTCTGGACGCTCTCGGCGGCCCGCGCCAAGCGCGCCGTACCCAGCTACAAGACGCTGCGCGTCGTCGACGGCGCGCCGTCGGAGATCTTCCTCTACCTCATGAACGTGCGCAACCTCCCCATGTACGTCCGCGGGCGGCACCGGGCGCGCGGCGAACGCGCTGTAGACTGACTGGTGGCCTTCAAACTGCAGCTGGGACGCGTCCGTCGAGCGCGCCGAGGTCGTGCACACTATCGACGACCACTCGGACATCATCCACGTCGTCTACCGGCCCGTGTGGATCTGGCCGCTGTGAGTCGTTGCCATGTCTGGCGCTCGCTCTACTGGTGTCTCCACTCACGCGCTTTGGCTCCCCCTTCCCGCGCAGGTGGATCACGCCGCGCGACGTGTGCCTGCTCCGCTACTGGCGGCGCGCCGAGGACGGGTCCTACGTCATCTGCGTGCAGAGCGCGCTGCACCCCGAGTGCCCGCCGACGCACGGGACGGTGCGCGCGACCTGTCGCGGCGGCGGCTTCGTCGTCTCCCCGCGCGCGCCGGCGGCGTCGACCGAGTCGTCCTCCTCGACGCCTGGCGAGCTGTCGTCGCTCGTCACCAACGTCGTGCACCTGGACCCGTGCGGGTGGGAGGGAACGCTGCTGCAGCGCACCAACTCGCTGCTCGCGTACCTCCGGCCGCAGATCCTCGCGCTCTCGGGACTGCAGGAGGTCTGGGAGGCGCGCAAGTTCGTCTGCCCGAACGTCCCAGACGAGTTCGGCGCCGCGATCGCTGCCAGCGGCGGCGTCCTTGGCGCAGGAGAATCCGCGGGCGTCGCCGGCGCTGCAGCAGGTGACGCCGCAGTGGACCCCGTGACCGGCGAGCCGATGGCGGGGGCGGCACCGGCGGACGTCCTCAAGGAGTGGCCGACCAACGTGCCGCGCGCCATGTGGTGCGAGCCCGAGAGCGCCACGATGCTCGTGCGTGGCCCCGACTACCTGACGGACCGGCGCAAGATCCCGTCGGCGTCGCCGGCGTTCCGTCTCGTGGGTGTCGACCTGTTCCAGTCGTCTATATCGATCGAGCACATTGCGTCGCGGTCGGACAACATGGTGCAGCGCGAGCTCAAGCGGCACGCCGAGGCCGGCACGACGATGCCGTTCACCTTCGTCATGAACTTCGTTGTGCCCGGGAACCCGCGCATCAACATGGTGCTGTACTACCAGGCGCCACCGGGCAGCAACGTGCTGGGCGACGGGTCGGCGTTCGCGGAGCTCATGCGCGACTTCCTGGACGGCTCGGACGAGTTCCGCAACGAGCGCTTCAAGCTCATCCCGTGCATCGTGGAGGGCCCGTTCATCGTGCGCCAGGCCGTGGGCACCACGCCCGCCATCATCGGCAAGAAGCTGCGGCAGCCGTACTTCTCGGGCCCGCAGTACTTTGAGCTGGACGTGGACATCGGCTCCTCGGCCGTCGCCAACCGCGTCGTCGGCCTCGTGTCCGGGTACACGAAGAAGCTGGTGATCGACATGGGCTTCCTGATCGAGGGCCAGCGCGCCGACGAGCTGCCCGAGCGCCTCTTCGGCAGCGCGCGGCTCGTACACCTCGACATGAGCGTCGCCGTCAAGCTCGAGTAGGGCTGGCTGAAGGAGCAAGCAGGTAGAGCGGACGCGCGCATTCACATCTTTAGATATCGGGGCCTCCCAGAGACTAGCGGGCCGAGTACACTTGACCATTGGCACCAGGCGCTGGGTGCCTCTCTACCCATAGGCAGTGACCATCTTGCCGTCTTGCATGTGAAGCCGTCGTCATGGGCACCGTGGAAGACTCGGACGCCGGCCATGTCGCCAAGGTGGTGCTGTCCTTGGGTAGAACGCGTTGAAGTGCGGACGTCACTGGCGACTGGAGAGCGCTCGTTATACGGACAGCTGTGTAGTATACGCGGTGATTCCTCCAACCAGAATTTGCCGACCAAATTCGCCGAGCGAGTATACACCCTCCGTATCCGTAACCCGCCCCCACAGCCTTTGAGCTCCCCGTCTGTATGCCAGTCACTCTTCCGGGCCCTCTTCCGCACCCAAACGCCAAGTCAGCGCGTCAACCCTGAACCCTCCCCCATTTCCGCGGTCGGCCCCGTGTTGTTCTGTTGTTTGACCGTCGGGAAGAACGCCCGCGGCCCAGCCACTTCCCGCCACTTTCCCGCACGCGCCAAGTAGGGCGTCGAGTTGGGCGTCGGTAGGGCGTCGGTAGGGCGTCGGTAGGGCGACAGTAGGGGCGTCCCCCCCAACAACCGCCATGCTCTCGTCTTCCGGTAGGGCACGCGCTTCAGTATCGAGGAGAACGGACCGAGGGACTGACTGGTGCGATGGCTGCAGGGCGGACGATGAGTCGGTCGGCGTCGGCGTCGACCTCGGCGGACGGGCGCGCGCGCGTCAAGGCCAAGCGGCGGTTCCTGCTCAAGGTGACGCCCATCGAGGCGTGGGAGCTGCTGCCGCCCGAGTCGGGCCGCGCGCGCAACGCATACTGCACGCTGGTGCTGCTGGACGAGCAGATGCGCGAGATCAAGGGCGAGAAGCAGCGCACGCCGCCCATGCGGTCGCCCAACCCGGTGTGGAGCCCGCTCAAGGCGGCCGTGCTGCGCTCTATGGAGAGCCGCGTGGAGGCGCACCAGCCGCTGGGCATCGGTGCTGCGGCGGCCGCCGAGGAGTACACGTTCGGCATCCAGACCAACCTGGTGCACGCCAAGTACCTGCTCGTCAAGTGCAAGGACAAGGGCCGCGTGGAGGCCGACGACCTGGGCCGCCTGCTGCTCAGCCTCGAGGACTTGAACACGAGCGGCGAGGAGCGCGTGGCCTGGTACGACCTGCAGCTGCGGCCCGGCGGGAAAATGAAGCGCGTGCAGGGCAAGCTGCGCATCTCAAGCCGCATCGTGCGCGAGCCGAGTCTGTGGCAGCTATGGACGTGCGCCGAGCAGATGCGGCGCGAGGTGCCCACGAGGGACCGCAGCCTGTACCTTAAGCCGCACCCGTGCGTCATCACGGGCAAGGAGGCGGTCGAGTGGATGCTGTGCCACGGCCTCAACCGGCCCATGGAGGGCGGCGTCACGTGCTCCACGGCCGAGGAGGCCACGCTGCTGGGCACGGCGCTGCTCAAAAACGGCGTGCTCATGCACGTGTCGGGCGACACGCGCTTCACCAACAGCACGTGGAAGTACTACCGCTTCATGGTGCAGCACCTGGACGCGAGCGTGCAGAAGGCCGCCATCCAGCAGCGAGACCTCATCCTCTCGGGCCAGGCGGAAGAGGTCGAGGACTCGGACGAGGACCCGCTGTCCCGGTCCATGATGTCGGCGTCGGTCGCCAACGAAGAGGAGTCGGCGCTTGGACAGTCGAGAGTCAACCTCGGCGCCTCGGCGGTCGGAGGCGGAGGCGGCGCGCCGCAGGGCGAGTCAACCCGCGGCAAGTCCAAGTCGTCGCTGCGGATCGAGGACTTCGAGCTGCTCAAGGTGCTCGGCACGGGATCCTACGGCCGCGTACTGTCGGCGCGCAAGGACGGCCGCGTGTACGCCATCAAGATCATCAGCAAGATCGGCATGGACGAGAACCTGCGGCGCAACGCCAAGATCGAGCGCGACATGCTGCGCGAGGTGCGCCACCCGTTCGTGGCGCAGCTGCTCTTCGCCTTCCAGAACGAGGACAAGGTGTACATGGGGATGGAGTTCTACAACGGCGGCGACCTGCGCCACCACTTCAACCTGAACCAGAGCGGCGAGCTCAAGCTCACGCCCGGACGCATCCAGCTGTACGCAGCCGAGCTGGTTGCGGGCCTGGCGCACCTGCACAGCCTCGACATCATCTACCGCGACCTCAAGCCCGAGAACATCCTCATCGCCAAGGACGGGCACGCCGTGTTGGTGGACTTTGGGCTGTCGCGCAAGGCGAACGGCGGCAAGGCCAACTCGTTCGTCGGATCGCCAGAGTACATTTCGCCCGAGGTGCTCGCGGCCGTGGACGAGGACGACAAGGGCCGGAAGAAGCAGGCCGTGGTCGAGTACGACCAGTCGTGCGACTGGTGGAGCCTCGGCATCTTGATCTTCGAGATGTACGTGGGCCGCACGCCGTTCAAGGACGAGAACAAGTCCATCATGTACCGCAACATCCGCGAGGGGTACCTGTTCATCCCGCCCGAGCTGCCGGAGGAGGTGGGGTCGCTGCTCACGGGTCTGATCGAGCGCGACCCGACGAAGCGGCTCGGCGCGAACGAGCCGGTGCCGTTCTCCATCATGAACCACCCGTTCTTCGAAGGCATCGACTGGGAGGCGCTGCAGCAGAAGAAGATCCAGCCCGAGTGGGTCCCGGACGTGATCGACGACGCGGACGCCAAGTACGTGGACAATGAGTTTATCAACCAGGTGCCGGTCGACACGCCCGAGTGGCGCATGCTCGACTCGGTCGACCGCGAGGCCGAGTTCCTGCAAGACTTCACCTACAGAGCGACCCAAGTGCTCCAAAAGTAGGCCAGTCCGCGAGAGTCGGGACTCCTGCCGTTGGTTGAATGTCACGTGGACAAGTTTGCGTTGCTGGTTGCTGGTTGCTGGTCTTCTTGATGGAGTGCTGGAGGATGCAGACCACACATTGTGACCCCATTGACTGTCACTCACCCAGCGTAAAGTGCTGGCCAGGTCTCAGTTGTGAGTCATTTCCGATATCGCAGAGGACACCACAAGTCTGAAACGAGAACTGACACCGAGCGCTGCGATGGATCGCTGGGCAACTGGCCGGCCTAACGGTGAACCGGCAGCGATGCTCGACCGCCTTGGCGATGCCTCCGTTGCGCGCTACCGCCATCTCCGCCGCTTTGTCGAAGAGTTGGACGAGAGCGATGATCGACTGGACCACGCGCTCGTCGGACTGCTGCTGAGCGTCGAGAGCGTGCGCGACGAGGTGGCCTCGTTCGAGAAGGAGGGATCGGCATTTGTGCGACTCGTACAGACCGGTCACTTCGTCCAGCAGTTGCAGCGAATGAACAGAGCACTGGATGCGGTCAGCGCTGCTTGTGGCGCCGATGAGATGAGAGAAGTGAGCGATTGGGCAACGGCGTTGGGCGAGGAGCGCGCTGAGCGCTGCGCGAACTACGATAAGTTGATGGAGGCGCTGCGCTTCAGCATGGAAGCTTGTCCCGGTGACAGTGATGGCGCGTGTCGCGATGCCGATCCAGATGTGGCCTCGCTTCTGTGCGATTTACACGACGAGAGCAAGCAGGAAGAAGTGCTGACGCTGCTCAAGTTTGCAGTCGACAGGTATGGTCACGGCGACGTGCTGATGCCGGAAGAGGTCGCTCCAATGACCAAGGCGTTCCACCTGGTGGCAACACGCTGCAACTTGATCGTGATGACACTCCCGTCCTGGTTCACTGCGCCGTTCGAGTTCGGATCCACGTTCGGTCTGTCGCGCTGGGGGAACGACGTGTTCACTCCGGACCACTCAGACCAGACGCAGTTCATCAAGGACGCCAACACGTGGTCACGGCTGAATCATCCGCACGTGGCCAAGTTCATGGGAGCGTGTCACGTGGGTTCTCATCCATTCATCGTCCACGAGAAGCTTCGCCCGTTGTCCGACGTTGGTTCCAACACAACCGATACCAATGATTGCAGTGTTGACCGACGCCAGGTTTGGTGTCGTTTCTTCGAGATTGCGTTGGGGCTCCAGTACTTGCGTGAAAGGCACCTGACGTTCAAGGACTTTAACACAAAAGTTGTGTTCTGTGCCCAGTTCGAGAGCAAGGGACTGCTGCTTGTTTCTGGTCTGGTTGAACTTGGAGTGTCTCCTGCAGAATCAGCTGATGAATGCTCTCCTGGTACTGAGCAAGAACAACTGATCACATCTAATGTGGTCGCGCTTGGTGCTGTCATCTTGAAAACATTGCAAGCGATACGTTCGCCGTTTGAAAGCAACCAGTTGACCGCAGAAGCATACTCTGTCACCTTGAAAGGTCAACAGTTTGATGACATGCCATCCATGTCATCAATCCCGATGACACGACCGGAGTTTGTTACTGAAGCGGAATGGACGGTCATTGATCAATTCCGCTGCGACCCAGAGCAGTCAGCAAGCCCACTTTTACAGGCTCTTCACCTCATTCGAGGTATTGCAGAGATTCGTACCCAGTATCGGGGTGCCAGTAATGTTGACATGGAATTTGAAGCGGCGGCCGACCTCATCGATGCTGGACTCATCAAGCTTACTGAGCTCAAGGATATCACCGTCAACGAAGCGATGGTCAAGCGCAAAGAGCTTTCAGAACCAGATCGTATCGCTACGGATTTCTACGACCGCCTCGTTGACATCAATGCCCAATTGACCTGCATCGATGCGCGTCAGGTGCACTGCCTTTCTGTTATGACGTCGTCAGTTACCGAATTGGTGAACGTACTTATTCGTTTCTATCGGTCCTTGATGCATCAAACTCAAGTCGATGAAGAACGTTCAGCCGTTATGTCTCGGTTAGACTCATGGACGTCCAATGCAGCAAGCACACGACCTCAAGCGGTCGCAACTGTGTTCTCACTGCACGTGGATCTTGATCGGCTAGTCAAGCAGCATGGGTTTGACGACTCCTCCGTTGTTCATCGGTGGAAACCTCGCTGGGATGTTATATACGTTCGGCAGCAGCCACAATCACATCAATATCTTGGGAGGTTTGTGTCTTCAAACTTCTGCCACGGGAACGAGGATGAACAAGCTGAAGCAGATGCGTTGCTGGAGTTTGAGCAAGCCCAAGTTATCTCATCTATGTCAGGAAGGCGCCGTAAACTCCCTCGCTGGTTTGTTCCTCGATCGGAAGTGGACTTCCAGACCGGTGGGTCGGAGCTTGGACAAGGTGCGCTTGGCGCCGTCCAATTCGGAAAGTGGTTTGACAAGCCTGTCGTGGTAAAACGCGTGTTTGCTGGCACTGATATGCAAAAGGTCCGCGATGAGTGTCGACACGAAGCGGATATGTGGTTCCAGCTTAACCACGTCAGCATCGTCAAGATGTATGGAGCGTGCCACGTTGGTGATCCTTTCTTTGTGTGCGAGTACGCGAGCGGCGGTAGTTTGGACAAGTATCTCATTCGGGAAGGGCGGAGGCTGTACTTGATTTGGTATAGTCTGCCGAACGTCGCGCTCGGGCTCCAGTATTTGCACGATACTGGCATTGTCCATGGAGACCTGAAGGCTAACAACATCTTGGTCGGCGCCGATAGTGTCGTGAAGCTTGCTGACTTTGGCTTGAGTTCATCAGCGAATGCGCAATCAGCATCTGCTGGAGGCGCTCTCGGCGCGTACCGATGGAAGGCACCGGAGTGCCTAAATGGCGAGCATTCAACATTTGCATTTGACGTGTATTCTTTTGCGATGGTGATCGTCGAGTTGGTCACTGGCTCGCTTCCATGGGGACCAATCGACGATATTGTTGTCAAACTCCATGTCAGAGGAGGTAAAAGGCTGAAGCAACCACCTGAAATCGCTAGCTCAGAATGGCGACTTATTGAGCGCATGACCTCCATGGACCCGGCTGACCGCGTGACAATTGATGCTGTCGTCGTTCATTTGTCATCGCTTATCGAGAGCCTTGCAATGCCTAATTTGTGGCAGTCGGTTCGTGGCGAAATACCTGCCGTATTGATCCAGAATCGAGTTGCCAGTCGAGGCGGGACGTTGTTGGGCCTGCTGGCTTTGACAAGAACTCAAAACCAACGGATTCTGGCACTCACCGCAGAGCGACTAGTTGCTGTTCACATGAGCCGAGGAGTGCAGTCTGACGCGAGCGAGATTGAAGGCATCATGAACATCCTCATTCATGGAGGAGAAGCAGAACGGTCATGGGCAGCGCAAGCGCTTGGGAACCTTTCGTTCCGAAACGCAGTGAATAGTGCTGCTGTCGTTGTCGGTGGGGCTGTTCCGCTCTTAGTCAGCCTAGCGCGAGACGGGACTGACCCTCAGAAGTAAAAATCGGCAGGGGCTTTGGCAAATCTTTCACTCTACATCAATCGCCATGACATACTCATCGAATCCGGCGTTGTTGATCCGCTCGTAACGCTAGTTCGTGATGGCTTTGACACCCACAAGAACTATGCAGCACAAGCTTTGAAATGTCTCGCTCTGAACAAAGATTACCGCGCCTTGATTGCTCAAGCCGGCGCTATTAGTCCGTTGATGAATATGATAAGGAACGGGAGTGATGTGTTGGAAAAAGGAGTCGCTGTGGCTGCGCTAGCGAACCTTTCAATGGACCCAGGCAATCACATGAAGATCGTGGACGCAGGTGGAATTGACCTGCTGGTGGCGTTGGCTCGTGCCGGAACTGACTTTCAAAAGGAGGCGGCAGCGTGTGCAATAAAGTTTCTCGCTACAAATCCCGAGATTCGAGTCTCGATGGTAGCATCAGGCGCCATCGATCCGTTGGTGGTGCTGGTGAGGGACGGGACTGTGGCTCAACGGGGGCATGCTGCTATTTCGTTGGCAAACATAGCAGTCAACGCAGAGGCGCGAATTTCAATCGTCGCTGCAGGAGTGATTGACCCTTTGATTGCACCTGTGCGGGCTGGCACAGATTTCCAACAGGTTGGAGCAGCATGCGCATTGAAAACTATTGCAATGAGCGACTGCGTCAGAGAGAAGATCGTAGAAGCAGGCGGGGTGTCTTCGATGTTAGTACTTGCGGTCGATAGCTCCGAATGGGTGAAAGGGGAGGCTGTAAGTGCCCTCGCCAACTTTCTTGTTGAAACAAGTGACCAAGCCTCAATCACAATGTCAGGCTGCGTCCGAAGACTTGTCGCGCTGATTCGAGACGCAAACGATCTTGAAAAGGAAGCAGCAGTCCATGTATTACTATACGTTTCCATGGAAGAGGCTCACAAAGTCTCGATCGTCACAGCCGGTGGCATCAAGCTGCTGATGAGTTTGGTGCGTCAAGGCACCAGCTCTCAGAAAGACACCGCTGCAGTCACGCTTGCAAACCTTTCGAGCAACGAGGAGAACCTAATGCTGATAGCGACTGCAGGTGCATTACGCCCGCTCATTAAGCTCGTACGTGATGGTATTGGACTTGGGAAGCAGGCGGCGACTTGCGCTCTCGGGAACTTATTAACACTGCCGTATTGCAGGCAGCTGGTCGCAGGCGATGCGATCGAGAGTTTGATGTCATTGCTTCGTGACGGCACCGACCTGGAAAAGAAACAAGCAGCAACTTCGCTGGGGAACATTGCTAATGAGGCAGAGCACATTATTGCAATCGCAGAAGCAGGTGATATTGACCTCTTCGTGGAGCTACTTCACCGGGGAGCCGACGCACAGAAAGATGCGGCAGCGTTTGAATTGACAGAACTCTCGAGGACGCGAGCAAACTGCGAGCGGATTGTGGTGACGCGCGGTATATGTCTGCTGATATCGTTATTACACGAAGGCTCAGTCACGGTCAAAGAGACTGTCGCAGAGGCTCTACTCAATCTTTCGGCATTTGAGAAGGGCAAAAGCGGAATCGTGAAAGAAGGCGGGATTCCACTTCTCGTGAAGATGATCAACAATGGCACAAATCCGCAGAAAGTCGCAGCAGTGAGCGTGTTGTCGAACCTTGCGCGCAACTCTGAGTATGGAGTGTTAATCGCGATAGATGGCGGGATTCCGTCGCTAATCGCGATGTTAAACGATGCTTCGGATCGTCAGAAGGAAGGGGCGACAAGCGCGTTGGTGAACCTCGCGCTCAACTCCGACAATCAAGTGTTGATCGCTTCAGCAGGTGCGATTGAGCCGCTCGTGAGGATTATCGACAAAGGAACAAATCGTCAGAAACTACTGGCGGTGATGACGTTGTCAAACCTCGCGCTCAATGCGAACAACCGAGAATTCATTGCGCAAGCTGGCGGAATTGGCCCGTTGGTGGCACTTGTACGCGACGGTGGAGCTGGTGAAAGAGAGGCTTCTGCTCAGGTATTGTCAAACCTGTCAATCAATGACACCAACAAAATCTTGATCGCCGTTGCTGGCGGGATCGATCCACTTGTGAAAGCTCTCCAAGACGGTACCGATCGTCTGAAAGAGGCCGCGGCGCGTGCTTTAGCAAATCTTGCGCTAAACTGTAACAACCAAGTCTCAATCGCGGCATCGGGTGCCATTGGTTTGTTGGTGAAGTTGCTTACCGATGGAACAGACTCTCACAAAGTCAATGCAGCCCACGCGCTGATGTGCCAAGCGCTCAACGTGGACAACCAGATTTCTATTGCGGCATCTGGCGCCGTTGGTACACTGGCTGTGTTGCTGTGCCAGGGAAATGAGCCCCAGAAAGATGCTGCTGCATCTGTCGTCGCCAAATTGTCAATGAACCCAGGCATTCAACACTCGATCGTGGCCGCTGGAGCCATCCATTCATTGGTCAAGTTACTTCAGGCCGGCACAACAATTGGGAGGGAGGCTGCGGCGTGCGCGGTTGGGAATCTTGCGCGTAACGCTCGCTACCAGGTTGTGCTTGCTGCTTCTGGTGTTAATGAATCGCTGGTCAATCTGCTACATAATGGGGCAGAAGCCAACCAGGCGCCGTACGCAGCGTGCGATTTTTGGTTACCCACACCCTCAGCCACCAACGCCACCAGTCCGCGTACTCCGTCAGCAGCCGCAATCAAGACATGATTGTCTGGCGTACACGTGATAAATTTGAGAGCACTGGCTGCCGCTTCCTTTTGGATCACTGTGCCATCCTGAAGGAGATCGATGAACAAACCAACGCCTCTGACTTCCGCGATATGCGCTCTGTTGCCCACATTCATCGACAGATTTGCCAAAGTCGTCGCTGCCGCGTCTTTTTGGGTGATCTCTCCACCGGAAATCAACGCGACCAGAGCTGGAATGCCGCCTGCGGCAGCGATCAAAGTTTGGTTATCTGGGTGGAGTGCCATGACTGTCAATGCGTTTGCAGCGTCGCTTGCAAACTTGGCGGCGAACCCTGTTAACCAAGTGTTGATCGCAGCAATGGGCGCGATTAGTCTTCTGGTGTCTCTCGTCCAGAATAGAGATGAGTCGCACAAGGAAGCCGGGGCAGCAGGGTTAATGTCCTTAGCGGACAACGTTGACAATCAAGTTCTAGTTGCAACTTCAGGCGCCATTCCACCCTTGGTTTCGCTGGTACGCGAAGGTACAAACCTTCAAAAGGTTCATGCTGGACACGTGCTTCAGGTTTTGTCTCTTCATGCGAAGAACCGATTCTTGATCGCTGCGGCAGGTGGCATTGCCACGCTGCTGGAGTTGATGCGCAACGGAAACGAGCCGCAGAAATTGGCCGCCATCAGAGCTGTGGCAAATCTCTCAGTGGTGGGAACCTCCAACAGCCGAGGCGGCGATGATTTTTGGCAAACCTGCCGATGAGTGTGGACCTCAGAGCTCTCATTGCGAAGGCGAGCGGCATTGAGTCACTGGCCAGCCTGAATAGCGATGCAAAAGGAAGTGGCAGCATGCCGTTCTAATGTACGTCGCGTCGAATCTAGACGGTCAGGTCTTGCTTCTATGCATACGTGCCGACAACCTTTTCAGATGATTGACTCGCAATGCAACGTCTCAAGGTTGTTGGCTCAAAGCATTCATTAGCGAGTTGAACTGTGCTGGTTGTCGACATCTTGCTTGTATAACGTTCTCCTTCGAGCCGGCGGAAGCATCAACCTGCCTAGAGCTTCGCGGAAGTCGCTGAGGATCCGCGCGGAAGGGCCCCTCGCGCACGCTCCGGGAACAGCGGCATGGAGTGCTTGAACACGTCAGCGTCCCGGATCGCATGCAAGCGGGAAACCGGGTCCTTCCTGATGGTAGCAGCAGTAGACTGAAGGGCGACGGCAGCAGCCAGTTCGACGCCACTGCTCACACTACCGGCCGCCAGTCTCGTGTCCCGCTCGATATCCGCCAGCTCATGCTTCGCGCCGTAGATCCCAACCGTCATCTTGCTGCGCTTGTCGCCGCCGCGACCAATGAACCGGTCGAAAAAGTTGAGAATGTCGGCGATGTGCAGCGTCGTAATGCGGGCCGCCACCTGCTCCCGGCGGTCGAAGCAGTATGTCTCGTTCGCGATCTCGCGCCACGCGCGCATGCACTCCTCGCTCTCGCGCTTCGGCTTCTCGCGCAAGGCCTTGACAACCGCGTTCACATGCTGAGCCCACTCCCGCGCCGTCATCTGCGCCAGGAGTTGGCGGAAACGCACGAGGAAGAGCTCGACACGCTGGTCCACGAGCGCTGGCGACGCCACCTTGGACTGGATGAGCACTCGGAAGTACTCGACGCCCTCGGTGCGCATGATGCCCGAGAATACGAGGTACCCAAGCTGCTCCTGCGTGCGAAGCGTGTTGAAGCACGGCTCCTTTGCGATGTGCGCGAACAGCTCGAGCGTCGCGCGCAGCTCGAGCGACTCTGTGTCCAGCTGGAATAGCGCGCACACGGCCGAATTGAGGTTCTCACCGCTCCACGCGCGGCGCTCGTAGCGATAGTCATCGCCGTCTGTAAGCTGCACAACGCGCGCGCGCGCCAACTGACTCGAGAACATGTTGTGGCACGGCTTGAAAACGTCCGTGACACTCTCCATCAGCGATAGCGACGTCTCTCGCGTGAGGTTTCCGTAGAAGAGCGACTCAATGAACACTTGGTGGAAGACGAGGCGAGCGTGGGCCACCAGGTCATGCAGCGTCAGCGAGTGGACCGCGCGCAGCTTGGCGTCGACGCTCCACTTGTTCGCCTCCAGCAAGAGGCTCGCGCTGTACACGCAGTGCTGGTACGGCTCCTCGAGGAAAAAGTTCTCGTACATGCGCGTGGTGCGGTCCTTGACGCGCTCGAACACGGCCTCCGAGAAGGCATAGCTGTCCGCCCGGAGCGTCATGCGCGCGAGGCGATCAAGGACGGACGATAGAAGCAGCGGCAGCTTGTGCGAGAAGCCCCCGACGTACAGTTCGACGGCGCGGGCGTTAAACGAGATCTCGTACTCCATGCCCGCGAGCTCCGCGTCGTACGAGCACTCGGTCAGCTCGTCCTTGAGGTAGCGGATCAGCAGACTCGTCAGCACTGCGTGCTGCGGGGTGCTCGCGAGCGACGGTGCGTGCAGCAGGAAGGACAGTGTCATCTTGGGCTTGCGGAACTGCGTGTCAGGCTTGTACCAGAGCCGGCACTGCGTGTCGTGGCGCACAAGCTCGGGCGGAGTGGCAAACGCTTCAATGTCGTCACGGCGCGGCGGCGTGATGATGGAGAAGTCGGTGCAAATGAATTCGTTCCGGTGCGGGAGATGCAGCGGCAGTTCCTGCTGCTCGGAAGCAGCAGCGCCATTGCTCCACCTCTGCAGAAACTCGTCTTCAATACGCGCCTCCGAGTATGGCGTGCCGTACCACCGCTCCGCGCTCGTTGTCGCGCCTTCAAAGCGCTTGCTCACCACCGTCAGCCGCATACGCTCGGGCACCAACGCGTCCAGCACCTGCTGCGCGCGTTCGGCGTCGTATTCGTACAGGAGATACGCGCCTGAGACGGCGAACTCTGGCGGGTACCGCTGCATGGCGCCGGCGAGGTAGCTCGCGTAGTTCGCGGGGCTCTCTTTGCTCTTGAAGCGGAAATCGAGCGCTGCAAGGTCCTGCGTCTCCTGGAAGATCCACGGCTCGAACGGTGCCGCCTCGCGCAGCATGCGCAAGTAGGCGTAGATGACGGCGACGACCTCGTTCGTGTGCGCGATGCCGGCATCCGTGGCGTCCACCTTGACCGAGAAGAGTGCCCAGTCCTCGTGGTCGCGCGAGAGGCCAGCCGAAAGGCCGTTCGCCCACTTCTTGGCCTTAAGCAGGCTCAGCACGGACCCTTGGCCTTCGTGACCGATCAGGTGCGACAGGATCTTGCTGGGTTTGGTGCGGAAGTCGGCGTACAGCGGCGGCAGCGGCCACGACACGTCGATAATGCGTAGGTTCTTGACCGGCGCGACGTGGATCACCCTCGCGAGCCGCGGCTCGTCGTACGGCGCGCCGTCATCGCCGAAGGTCGGCGCGGTCCTGCCCGTGGTGCGGATAGACGAGAAGAGCTCGCGCGTCCACTGCTCGAGCGTCGTCAGGTCCTCCTTGCCGTAGACCACGAGCTTCATGACGCTGGCCGAGTAGAACGTCTCGTAGAACTCAAGCAAAGCAGCGCGCACGTCGACGCCGTCGGCTGTTGGTCCGGTGCCGAGCGTCTCGAGGTTGCCCGTGCCGAACTTGTGGAAGGCGTGGGCCGGGTTGGCGAGCGCCTTCTGCAGCTGGTAGAGCCGGCGGTGGTCGTTCTGCAGGTTCTTGGCGTTCTCGGCGTCCACGGCCTTCATCTCGCGCTCCGTGGCGCTGGCTGTGAAGAGCGGCGCGACGAAGAACTGCGCGAACCGGTCAAGCGCCTCGCGCAGGTGGTCGCCCAGCACGTCGAAGTAGAAGTTGGTGTGCGTGGGCGACGTGGACGCGTTGCTGCGGCCGCTGTGCGCGCTCAGGAACTGCTTGTAGCTGTTCTCGTCCGGGAACTTGCGCGTGCCCAGGAACAGCATGTGCTCCAGGAAGTGCGCGAGCCCCGGCAGCGTCTCCGGGTCGCTCTGGTGCCCCACGTGCACGTCCATGGCGGCCGCCGCCTTCTCCGTCGCCGGGTCCGACACCAGCAGCGCGCGCAGTCCGTTAGGAAGTAGGACACTGAGGTACTGGCGCTCATCCAGCGCCGACACCTGCACGCCGTGGCTGCTCGTCGTCGCCGCCGCCATCGCCATCTCTACCTCCTCGTTCTTGCTTGGAGCACTTGGCGTCCCGTCCGGAAGTGGCGAAACACTTGAGAAATGAATACTTGCGAAGAGCTTCGAGGAGGGGGTTACATTGGGTTACTCGGGGTACGGCTTTTGGGCGGATATCGCATCATGAGGGAAGGGTAACAGGGTCAAGTTCGAAGTGGTGAAGGCGACATGAGGCGGCCGATAAACCAAGGTGCAAGGGAGCGCTTTGTTGTTGCTGCTATCGTGGTTTTGACAGCTTTGATCGACTCGTAGCATGGGCAATGCTGCATTACGAGCGTGTTCGCTGATCGGCGTCACAGTCAGTGCACGCTGCTCGCGGAGTTCGTACTGCTTCGCCGCCGCGACTCGTTGCAGAAGTAGTGCTCCATCTCTTGATGCGTCTCACGTGCAATGCGTCTCAGAGAAGGTAGGACCCTCTCAAAGAAGTGCCGCGCGTCTTGCGACCCCATCGAGAGTGGATCACCCGACACACGTGGAGTTAGCTGGAAGCACGTCTGGATCCGAGTAGCAGCTTCTCGTCTGGATGTGCTGCCAGGCCGAAGCGCAACAGGCTCAACGACAGCCCACGACCGCTCGTCGATATCGATGCTTGACAGGTGGCCTTGAGATGACGTACGCTTCAAGCGGCTGGATGCCGTCCACATCATCCGCGCTCGCTCACCTTCGTGTAGAAATGACATAACGCCGCGCACCGCCAGCGCAACACTGTCTCCTGTCTCTGCGTCGGTCAGGTGATACCGCGTCTTGACCCACCACATGGTGCCATTCTCCTCAAACAGACGACACATCGATCGATAAGCAACGACTAAACCACTCACGCCAGCAAACGTGCGATAGGTGAACTCACCGTGACAGGTTTGCTCCGGCAAACACAGTAGTACTGGGCGTGGAACTGCTGCATGCCGGCCACGATGACCTCCGTTGGGAACGGAGTCAATTTGACCAGCACACCTAGAACCTTCATGGTGCTTCCCACGTTGTCCTCACCAACAGTCATGAGAAGATCGCCGACCAACTCGGTGCGCTCCAGCATCGTTGTGTCTCTGGAAATGCCCGCATCGCGGAATACGCGCTCGACATCGTGCTGTTGGGATCGCTGGCGCTGTTCCAGCGTCTGGAAGAGCTCATCGTCGCTGCTCGGATCATACACCACGGGTGGCAGGCTCTGGCCGTCTTCCAACCTGTCCAGCTCCCGCTGGTGCTTCAGCAACTGCACAGCGCATGGAAGTGAATGTTAGTACGGATAGTGACCTCCACCGACAATCAGAGACGAACACACCCTGTTGAACACTCGATTGGCCTTCTCAGCGTTCGCAAGCAGCTCCCTCGCCGTTGCCTTGAGCTCCTCGTTCCTCCTTTCGGTCTCGAGCCGCGCCGCGTGTTGGTCTAGACACGCGCTTTTAGCCACGGCTGCGACGTTAGCGGCGCTGTCACCACTCTCCGAGACCTCCGAGTGTACGCGCTCGAGTTCCGCCAGGCGAATTTGTAGCTCGCCGACCTGCAGCCGCAGAGCCGCCGCTTCCTCCTTCCGTCGGCTGCGCGCGAGCTTCGAAGCCCGCGCCCAGTCGCGCGAGCTGGTCCCCGACACGGCCGGACGCTTCGTTGCCCTCGCCGGACGCTCGCATTGCGGCGGCGGCTCCATCACGGCGTCGAGTGTCAACTGCTTTGGTGGTCAGTCGCCATTGGTCTCCACTGACTCGGATGACGACTCCGAGAGATTGCGGCAGAGCCTTGTTGATTACCTCGTTACTGTGACTATATCGAGGTAATATTCTCGTTATTGTGACGCTGATGGATGTCTGTTGTGGCACCTCGTCACAGATGCGCTCGTCACCGTCTTCACTTGCGCACCTTGAGCAGCAGCGACTTGTTGCCCTTGATCTTCTTCTGCAGCTGGATGATGCCAAAGAGCAGCGCCTCGGCCGTCGGAGGACACCCAGGGACGTAGATGTCGACGGGTATGATGCGGTCCACGCCCCGGACGACAGCGTACGAGTGGTGGTAGTAGCCGCCGCCGTTGGCGCAGCTGCCCATGGAGATCACGTAGCGCGGCTCGGGCATCTGGTCGTAGATCCGACGAAGCGCCGGCGCCATCTTGTTGGTCAGCGTGCCGGCCACAATCAGCAGGTCGGTCTGGCGAGGTGATGCGCGGAAGAGGAGACCCATGCGCTCGAAGTCGTAGCGCGAGCCGGCTGCACCACACTCGTCAGCCTTACATACTCATCTGGCACAGGAAGAATAGAGGACGCACCCGCGTGCATCATTTCAACGGCGCAACAGGCCAAGCCGAACGAGATGGGCCAGAGCGATCCCTTGTGGGCCCAATTTATGAGGTCGTCGAGCCGCGAGACAACGTACTCTGCCATGTGAACGAGTTGGGGAGCGTCAGCATGTGCGAAATAGCTCGAAGCAAGACTGCGCCTCAACCAACCTGCTCCATTCCGGACGGTGGCGTCCCCAGCAAGTAGGTCGGAGACACTACCGCGTTGAATGACCCCGCCATCATTTGAACTCGCTCCATATGGAGAACGCGCTAGCAAGGTGGTGGAGACTCCACGAGCGAGATTCGACGACCGGGAAGTAGCAGCCAACAGCAATTGACCGCTGCGAACCGGCCTCACAACCGAAGGAGCGACTTGACGAATCATTGCTGGCCAAACAATGGCCAAGAGCACACTCGATCGCAAGTTCCAAACTGGTTGCCAAGAAGTTGCGGCTGGAGCACCAGCGCCTCATGTGCCATTGGCGCAATCCGGGTGTGATCGCAATCGCCTGGAGTCGGGCCTGCATTCTGATGCGGCACAATCTGGAGGAGTCGCAATCGATCAGCGGGTTCTCCTTTAGAAAGCTTCGGATTGGTCTGTGTCAACTGTCAGCGTTGAGCTCCACTCTCACCTTTTTCGTTCGTCGGTTCTGACACCATACTTCATTGATCTGTCGGGATTCACTCAGCACATGGTGACGACAAAGCCAGCATCGATCCGCATGAGCAAACAAAAACCACTTTACGAGGTGTCCGATGCAGTCCACCGTCGTAAATTAATACCACGGTGGAGGACGCGACCGAGGATGACACTTGGTTATGGTGAACTCGACATTCCAGCCTTGAAGGACTCCGAACTCACTTACACCTATCAACGTGTCAGCACCCTTCCGAGCAATGGTTTCACTATCACTTCTCTGGTGGTACGAGTGAAAGCATTTAGGTGTACTGACGCATAGACCACCGAGTTGGTTGCCCAGTGTGTGGTCAAACTCGTTTGATATGTGGGTTCTTGAAGCATGCTCAGATGTCCAAAGGATCCAGCTCGTCTCGTGTTACTTCGCTCTGGTTCAGTTCATTCCATTCGATGGTTTCTACCACTTCGACAAATGTTGTGCTTGCAGTTTCGCTGGCAGGCAGCATGCACGCGTAATAGTCGACAGGATTGACGAAGACAATGTCCGCAAAATATCTTGATGCTGTGAGCTTTACCCAGGCAAGTATCAACACTGGCAGACACCAAATGGAACCTGCCAAAGCGGCAGATGCACACGGATTGTTCAGGCGTTAGACTTGGCGAGCCACGCGAACTTGAAGGAGTAGTCGCTACCTACAGCCCAAGAAAGGTCAGGAGCGGGATGTACAGGGAGGACTCTGCATGGATGAGGGCTGTACCGTAGTGACTGAGTGAGGCTTGCGTAGAGTAGACCATCCATAAGATGAGCGCCGACTGGACGTGCACTGCCTGGCGAACGAGGACAAACCCGAGCAGCCGCACCGGTGATATGTCGACCCAGCGCCGAATGCTGAACTGTACAATGGCGAACGACAGTATCTCGAAGCTCGTGTATAGCAGCACATTCCCTACTATGTGCGCAAGCTTTTCAGCATCCATGTCGGCAAACTGCGAGAAAAAAACTCGGTTTGGCACACCGAAGATGATTCCCAAATAGAGAGCTGGCAAAAACGTCAGTGACCACCGATTCGAGTCGCAGGTCATGAACACACTCGGGCAATGCGGAACGTACAGTAGAGAATCGGAATGATGACCTCGATATACTCGACGAGGACGACAAACTCGACCATGTAGAATAGCTTGGCCACAGCCGCCACGTATTGCTCTTCGAGGGATTTGAGGCCAGGAGAAGCATGCCGCGTTCCCTCTCCTCGAATCTGCAGATCTGGTTGACTCTCTTCAGATTTTGATGCCCAAATTTGTTCTTTGACGGCTGATCCGATATGAACGAGTGCTCGGTTATCTCTGCTGCAGCCGACCACAGGGTCTGGCACTAGTGGTGAAACGCGCGAGGCGTGTATCGAGCAAATTCGTCTCGAAAAGCAGCACAGCCCGACGTGCGACGCACCACTGGATCCGTGGTCGCTCAATATGCTGTGGTTGGCAGCCCAGTGCCCATGCACCTCGGCAACTTTGTCCAAAATGGAGCTCTTTGGTCCGCGTCTTCGTTTCGTCTTGACGCTGCATTGCTTTTGAATCTCGGCTTGAAGACTTCGGACGGATTGAGATACGATATAGATGTCTCGAAGGGATAGCGAAACCTGGGTCATCTTTAGAGCCGCAATGATACAGGCCATGAGCAGCGAAGGGCTATACTGCACGCAAAACGCGACAAATAGCGCGCTCACAACATCGGCGTTGAGCACTACTATCTGCGGTGAGAGTTCTTCGCAGCCATCCGACTTCCTATTCATGTGAAGAAAGACCAGCCTGTTGGTCAGCTTCATCGCTGGGAGGAACAACAAGCACGCGAGTCGTGGCACGCTAGCGTCGGGCACAAGCGTGAACGCATGATAGTAAACTGGGTAGACGACGATTGTGAAGCACTGCCAACCGAAGAACATTCCCGCTCTCGCGATGCCAGCGATCACGTGAGGGTTTGCACGAATATACGCGCGCCATGAAATGAGCAGCGCTGCGCATTCGAGCACCAAGTGTAACAACCCAGAGAACTGAATCGTGAACGGCAACGGGAACCCGACGAACGATGCCAGCAGGTAGTTGAATGCGACGTTCAGCGCGGATGTCCCACATGCAATCCCCACAAGTCGCAATGGAGTCATTGGCAAAGCTTGACCGACTTGCGTGCAAAACTGCTGCAGGAGCACCACGGTAAATGTGGTGAAGGTCATCCATTCGCGCGCGAAAAAGATCCGGTTGAGCTCGAGGCCGGCACTTGGCGGATTTAGGTCCACCATTTCAAACAGAGCGATGATCACCAAACTCGGCAGCGGTGTCATAATCGCCACTGTCGCCACTTTCCACAGTGGTGTTGCTGTTGAGTACTCGTGCAAAGCGAGCATTCGACAGCGAGAGTACCGGCCGCTGTGCTTCACTTGGATGGCGTTCCATGCTTGCAAAACACACGCAGTAGCGCCGCCACTTGATCGAGTTCCTGCGGGCGCCATTCGTATCGCCTCGTTCAGTTCTTGTGTCGACTTGCGTGTGGCTGTGTGTGTGTCCTCGAAAACCCAACACCGACAATCCTGCGTTGGCTGAATGTGACGATGATTATAAATAGGCACTGCAGTTTCAAAAGCTGTGCTCTGATCCCAAACGAATGTGTTGTTGTCTGTGTTGGCGAACTTTTTGTCAGTCACAGCTCCCAGAAGTTGGCTTTGGTGCGATTTGGCTTTGGTGATTCCTGGATCGCACTGACGGTTGTCGAAATGACGTACTTCTGGTTTGCATCGCATCGTTTGGTGATGTCACACCTTACGATCAATTCAAAGCACAGAAGTCATGTGATGATCAATTCAAGTTCGTGCTTGAAAGGTGATAGTTCACGACACTGCTTGGCTGAGAGTTTGATGTGGACTCCTCCAGCGGATGCAGGCTTTATGTAAAATAGTCTTGAGCTTCCAATTGCAAGTTATTGACTCCGGACAATGTGGATGGTCCGGAGGGAGGAGTGATCGTACAACAAGCCGGCTTGAAGAAATCTATGGAGTGCACAAGGCTGTCAAAGATTTGTTCTGCTTCCGTGGCACCAGTTCAACGTCGAATATTGGCGGACAACATATTCCACTTCACCAATGAGACGACGAACAGTATAAGTGTGGAAAAGCGCTGCTTGACATGCGATTCGTCGATGCGACTCGATTTGCGCTTAGCTAGACACTGTCCCATTTGCGGCCGACAGCCACGAGAACCGGAACGAGTAGTCGGTGCCTGGCAGAACAGATCAGCAACAATGAATGTTAGCGAACGCGCACTGAATCCACCTTCTAAAACCAAGGCATTCCAAGAGGCCAGCAGATTATTCGTTATTCGACACTCACCAAAGTGGTCAAGAGATCCCTGGGTCGAGAATGTCATGCTGACAATCAATGCCGACTGGACGTGCGCAGCCTGATGGGTCAGCACAAATCCGATCTGATGCCATGACGAGAAGCGCAGCAGGCGAAGCAGCACAATCTGGACGCCGATGAGCGTGAACACCTCGAAGCCCGTATACAGCAACATGTTCTCGATAGTCTGGCTCAGTCTCTCTTGGTCCATGTCGGCAAACTGCGCGAAGTAGACGCGGTTCGGAAGGCGGAACATGACAGTAACGTACAGCGCTAATGAGCATGACACCAACGAGACAAACAATTGGATTAGTGCAGAAAGCGCCTGCGAGGAACGTCGAGTCGAACACTTACAGTACAGCAACGGGATGATGGCTTCGACGTACTCGGTTAGCATTGTGAACTCAGTCATGTACAGCAACTTCGTGACGAGTGTCACGTAGCTCTGTTCCAGTTGCTCCAACTTCTCCTTGTCGTGTTGGTTAGTACACCCTTCAGCACTGTCAGCGGCAGCAGCAGCGTGTACTTGTGTAACCGCGTCTAGTGGACCATTGCCGGGAAAGATGCAATCATCCGGGCCGACTGTGGTGATGTCGATCGGCGCAACTTGAAAAACGCGAAGCCAACAATTCGGGAACCAAAATGATCTGAACGCAGTCAGCTGGGAACGGCGTGTCAGAGTTTTGCTGGCACTTCGGGTTGAGAGCATCCGGTCGCTTGGATGCATCCGTGTGTCCTCTCTATCGTGCATGTTGTGCCGAACGATGATCTCGGCGACTTCATCAAGGATATTCGTCTTCGTGGTTTCGTCACCTTGACTCAAGTGTTGCGGGCCGCAAGACGGGCTCCTGTGCTGGCGCTGCTGATAGATTTGCCGCTCAATCCCCGCGATTTCTCTGCCTGCACTCCGGATATCGCGAAATGACAGGGACTTTGTCGCCACGGTGACCCCCATGATGCAGCATGACACGAGCAGCGATGGACTGTACTGCATACAGAAAGCGACAAATAGCGAACCAACCACGTTCGGGATGAACACAATCTGCTGTGGCACCAGCTCGTCCCCGCCGTTCCCCCTTTGAAGTACACGAGCGAAGAGAAGTCGGCTGGCACACTTGAGTATCGGCAGTAGACCCAGGAACGCAATTCGTGGACCGGCAGAGTCTGGGATGATCATGAAAGCGTAATAGTAGACCGGGTAGACGATGATTAGGACGTACAGCCCCAGCATGAAGAGCCAGCCACTTGCGATGTCTTTCAGTAAGCTTGGGCTGGCAGACAACTGCCTGCGCCACACAAACCGCAGTATCAACGCCTTCAGAATGAAGTAGGATGTGCCACTCAGTTGCATGGTGAACGGAACCGGGAAGCCCACGACCGACGCAGTCAGGTAGCTGATTCCAACATTGACGGTCACAATGGACAGCGCAATCCCAGCAATTTGGATGGCTGACAGAGAGAGTTTAGGCCCAACCTGTGTGGAGAGCTGTTGCAACATACAGGCGGAAAAGGAGTAGAATATCATGAGCTCCCGCGCGTAAAACTTGAGGTTGCGTCCGACTTCCGGGCTCGGAGGGTCCAATGGCACGACTTCGAAGGCCAGCATCGCAATGAGGCACGGCAGCGGCGTGACAGCAAGTACTGCAGCCACTTTCCAGGAGCGGCTCCGATTAGCGAACTCGTGCAGCGCCAGCACGCGTCGAACTGGGTACTGGCCGTGGCGCTTGAGCTGCGTGGCGGCCCAGAGCTTGCTGACCGTGCTCGTGCAGCTTGAACAAGACATCATCTCGTTTGAGCTTGCTGGATGCAAGGAGCGTCCGTAATGGTCGAAGTCAACGAGACAGTTATAATTATAGCTTGAGCCGTCGCCAGACTCGATTGCAGCAGTGGTATGAGCTGCTTCCTTCAACTCACCCACCACAGGCCTTGTGAAGCCCCAACAGAGCACGCAACACGAGCGAGACAGGTGAATTTCATCCAGAAATACTTTGTTCTTCAGTTGTGTCGGACGTTGAGGTGCTGACATGAAACGCAATCTGAATGAGCAGTTGGGGAGCGCAGCTTCTCCAAATTGTGTGACGGTGCCAGTGCCTTGGCGTTCTCAATTCAGAGGCGCGTGTGCGAGAGCTATGACAAGCTCTCGGTGTCGAAATGACGGGGTATCGCCCGAGCAGAAGGGAACGAATGAGATGAAGACAGCTTGAGGCAGAAGAACTCTCGAGCTGGTGCCATGACACAAGGAAGAACATATTCTAGAGACCTCGAGGACGACGGAAAGCTTCCAGGATGAGCCGATTGAAGGACAGATCGCACTGGCGAGAACCGGTAGGCACAGTCGGTGGTCCATGAAGCATCTATTAAGGGTGCCGCTGCCATCTCTTGTAGTGACGCGCCAATGAATGGCGTCTCCACGATCTCCTCCTTGTCGGAGTTGCTCCTGGTGACCAAGGCGGCGCATCAACAGCCCAGTATCTCGCTGCTCCGTTACATGCAGATCAGGAAGGGCAGTTCGACTTTGTCGTTCGATTCACGCGCCAGTCCATCGTCGCCTTGCCCATCTTGGCCACCGTTATGACCCGCGGTCATATCGCTCCATGGATCGATGAAACACTGAACTGCCCACTGTTGGCAGCGTGCACGCCTCGCACTGCAAGGAAGACATTTTTGTCCATTGAGGCACCTGGATGTCAGTCATGCCATGAAGCGGCATGTGGACGTCATGATCATTTCGTTTTGCGCCAATCACATCGCTATAAACCCAATATCATCAAATCATCGCTTCGTCTAGTCAGAAATGCATCTCCCCGACCTTCTAATTGGCCGAAACTCTGTCCTAGGCACGCCTCCAGTCATGCCCGAAAGGGTGTCAGTCGGGCCTCGAGCAGATCACATTCGCGCCATCACCTCGGCCGGTCTCCGCCGCCCGCCCGCCCGCCCGCCTCCCCCGCGCCTCGCCGCCGCCCGCCGCACCCGCCGCCATGGAGGACGAGGGCCCGCAGATCCGCGTCAAGTTCGTGACCAAGGACGCGGCCATCCGC
>JAADYB010000198.1:0-32264 GCA_023338075.1 Phytopythium litorale
ACGGCAATGATGGCTGATTGTGCACTCTTCATACGAGGACAGGTGGGACCGGGATCCGTGGGCAATCGGCGCGTACAGCTGTCTGACGGTGGACAGCACGGAGGACGATCCGGAGATCCTTCGCCAGAGCGTCGACAAGCGTGTGTTCTTCGCGGGCGAGGCGACGAACTACAAGTACCAGGGCGGGCTGCAGGCCGCCTACCTGACTGGTGTGCCCTCTTTTGTCACTCGCTTTGAGATGTGAACTGCGACGGCTGACGATTGCTTTGGTTGGATTCATTCTGTGCAGGTCGTCAAGCTGCCGACGACATCATCACATCGATTTGAGCCATTCAGTCCTGATGAATGGCAGTCTGTGATTGTTTGGAAGGCTAGGTGCTCGCAGCAGCAACTCAAAGTCGGAAGAAGAGCATTTGATGTGATGAGTAATGCCAAACATGTCCAGGAAGGACGGCGATGTATCGTTGACTGCATCAGGAGCAACGAGAGTGACAGCGAAGAGCAAACCGAAGCTTCGCTGCGAGCGCAATTTCAAAACAGCTGATTGTCACTCAAGGATGGACATGAGCAAAAGGCGCTTGTGAGCCGTGAAAGACACCGAGCGCTGCTGTCTCGCAACGCGCCGAGGTACAGCGATGGAGTCTCTCATCTCATCTCATCATTGCACAGTAGCCTATAATAGTGCTGCTCATCGCATCAACTTGATGTGATGGCCCTGCCTTGGCCGCTCTCTGCACTTTGATGCATGCTGCAGACATTCACTTCGACGCACACATGAGACTAGACTGCTAATGCTGGTGGCGATGGTGGCAACTCGGCATCGACACTTCAACGGACTCGATGAGCACATCGACTGACCTTGTCTGCTCGCTCACTTTCCTTTTCACGACCACAAGCATCAACAGCCAGGTCAAGCACTGCCATAGCAACGGGTGGCAGCATGGCATCCATCTCGATTGCGCACAGCAACGATGCAGCGCTGGCCGCCAAGGCGTTCGCTGCTGGTGCCAGTTTTCCGACGAGCGTCGAGACCGCGCTCTTTTCGACTCCAGAGGAAGTGCTCGCAGCCGTCAAGGCCGATGCCGCTGGCTTCGCCGTTCTCGCCATTGAGAGCACCGCATCCGGCACAAACCACGCGGCGTACGACCTGCTGCGCAAGTACCAGCTCATCATTGTTGGTGAGCACGTCGCGAACAAGGGGACTCCGACGTCGACTCGATACCTGCTGCTGACCAAAGAGACGACCGCGTCCACGCAACTGGCACCAGTGGACCCCAAAATATCGCTCGTGTTTGCCTTCTCCGATGGCGACACGAGTGGGCAGCTGCATCGCGCGCTCGGTGTCTTCGCGAGCCGCGACATCTCGCTCACCAAGATCGAGAGCCGACGATGGAGCGCGATCGATGCCGATGTAGTAGGTGCTAGCGGCGCGTCGTTCTTGTTCTACGCCGACATTGTTGGCCACCAGCATGACCCTCGCGTTGTGGACGCACTCGCTCAGTTGCGCGAGCTGTGCCACTACGTCCGCGTCCTCGGCTCGTACTCTTCCAGCGCCTTGGAAGTTACTGTCGACGTTTCCAAAATGGAGAACAGGGGGGACGACATGACGGTCAAATACCCGCTGAACTCGGTCTTCGACAATGTGCCGCTGGCCAGGACGATCGCCATTTACAGCATGGCCAAGCAGCTGGAGTCTGATGGCCAAACCGTGCACTCGGTGGCGGTCGGACAGCCCGACTTCGCACCTCCGGACCGAGTGATCCAAGCGGCCATTCGCGCTCTCGAGGAGCGAAAGGTGCAGTACTCAGACATGCGCGGGGACTCGACACTGCGCAAACTCATCGCGGAGCACTTGAGCAAAGCCAAGGGCGTGACGTATGATCCGGAGACAGAAATCCAGGTCTCAAATGGAGGTCAGCAAGCGCTCTTCATGGCGCTGTACGCGCTCATCCGACCGGGCGACAAGGTGATCGTGCCGTCCCCGTACTGGAGCAGCTACGAAGCCATGGTCAAGCAGGTGCGCGCTGGTCTTGTTGTACTGCGCGGGCGAATCGAAGAAGACTTCCTCATCAACCCCAAGGCGCTGGAGGAGACGCTGACGGCCAACCCGGACACCAAAGTGCTGATGTTGTGCAACCCGAGCAACCCCGTGGGCACACTGCACTCCCCCGATCACCTCGAGCAGATTGCTGAGGTACTTCGCAAGCCGCAGTTTCGCCATGTCGTCGTCATCTCGGACGAGATCTACGATCAGATCGTGTTCCAAGATGAGGGGAAGCAGCCGCGAGTCCACAAGAGCTTTGCCGCTCTTCCCGACATGTATGAGCGTACGGTGCTCATCAATGGCTTCTCCAAGGCGTACGCTATGACGGGTCTGCGTATCGGATACGTTGCGGGTCCCAAGCATTTTGTACGCCCGTGTCTTCTCCTCCAGGCGCAGCTGACGTCGACCGCCAACATGGTGAGTCAGCTAGCAGCGGCCGAGGCGCTTCGCGAGGAACTCGAATGCATGGAGCAAGGCCGTGTGCGCATCGCTGAGGCTGGAGTGCTGAGAGACCTGGATGAGAAGCGGCAGTACGTTGTGCGACGGCTGCGCGCCATTCCCAACCTGCAGTTCGCGTACCCGACGGCGGCCTTCTACTTGTTCATGGACTTGAGCTCGTACTTCCGAGGCAAGAAAGCGTACTCCGCTGACCGCAAGCACGTGCTCCACGACGTTGCCGACTTCTGCGAGTTTCTTCTGCGCGAGCATCATGTAGCCACCGGGCCGGGTGTTGACTACGGCGAAGAGTTTGGGCTGCGCCTCTCGTATGCCAGCTCCATGGAGACGCTTGTCCACGCGATGGATGGAATCGAGCATACGCTGAGCTCGCTGACGTTTGAGAAGGAGAGCGTTCTGAATGAGTAGACAGTCTCGTTGGAGGCTGTGACGTGGTTGATCGATCAGTGGATGCGGCAACGAGAGAGTGACGTACGTCAACTCATATCCATGATGCATGGCGCAATTTCTGATCTATACCTGATCGTGTTTGCCTTGTGTCGTGGCTGACTAGTTGTCTGGCTGGCTCAACGTTGACCCCTACGGCGAGTAGTGGTGACAAGCAACCAAGTTGCACACACTGAACAGGAACAGCGGGAGCACCAGGTTGTCAATCTGCGCCGTCGCTGCCTCCATTAGACTCGTGAGCAGCACACCTCCACCAAAGAGCGCGAGCTGTGAACGAATCCGCATCAGTTCGTCAGCACGCTGATACAAGACGGCTCAATAGGATAACTGACCTGCAGCCAATCTCCGTCCCAAGCACGACCATGGAAGTCGTGGAAGAACGCGGACACAACGCCAATCGACACGAAGATTGCCGCTGTCCCCTCAATCGTCTTCTTCCCAAACAGTCTTCGCTTGCCGATCAGTGACCCAATAACCGCACCCATCGCGTCGCCGATGCCAAGCGCGAGGATACCGGCGTTTGCAGCTAGCGCCGTTTCCACCGACCTTGTACCCGTGAACGCAAGCCAAAGTGGTAGCGCACACCCAAGCAACAAGTACGAGTGTGTCAAGATCACTCGACCGCCTTCCCTGTGATCGATGAACGCGTTCATGAAAACTGCGATCGAGCTTCCAAATGGAGGGAGCGCGAGTGAGCGGACGCACTCGACCAAGACGAAGACGCTAAGAGCCACACCGTAGCTCAGCGCCAGCATCGGTGCGTCGATGAAATACGCGGGAACAAACATCACCACCACGAGCAGGTGGAACAGCTTGCGCGCAATGATCGTCCGAAGATGGAAACGCCGAGTCAGCACGGCGAAGAGCGGCACGAGGACCAGGAGGCACGCGAGCCAATACACGATCAAGCCGACACGTGTCAGCTTCGTATCGAAAATGAAGTCCACCAGCCACTTGAACGGGTTCCACGTCTCGAGGAGAAAGCAGCTCCACGGATATAATACTCCGCCGACGACTGCAGCCGCGAGGACGATGAACGCCACTGTCACTCGAGCCGACGGAGGAATTGCGATCACTGCAGGATCGGGCGAGGCATACGCTCTGAGCAGCGGGATGACGGCGATGCTGACAAGAAGAGAACCCAGTGTGCCGATCTGTAGGGCGAGCACATAGTCTTCGCGCTCGACTTGGAACAGCATCCACGAGTGCATGATTGATTCCGGCAGGTCGATGGTGTCTGTTTGGTTGAGCTAGACTCGAGTACCAATTCAATAGAAAGAGGTTAGAAATGCCATGTCGAACACAAGCGCACCAACCGCACAAGGTGAATGTGTACCCACCTTGTGAGCCGTGGCAAGCAGAAGGTCAAACAAGCTCATGCCAATCCCCTGTGCCATGAGCGTCGCCTCCCCGATAGTGAAGGATCTGGGAAGCCACTTGAGACCGTAGAAAAGCACAAGGCCGACCGTGACGCGACAGCAAGACGCAAGTATCCACCGGCTATCTGCTTCAATTTGAGCCGCCCCAAAGAGGAATGGCAGGAGCACCGCGTCGACCAGCGCGACGATGCTGGGGGACAGCGACCCGACAAGCGCGACCTTGAGCAGCACGCTCACGCCGATCGACACGCTAGTCCATGCGTAGAAGAAGGCAAAGCTCGAGACACCGATATCTTCGTGCCGCTCGGCCAGCAGCCGGCTCAGCAGCACCAGCGGCGGCAAGACGCACCCGACCACGATGCCAGCATCCCGTTCCAGCCTGAACACAGCAGTGTCAGCGCGCGATCACAGCGTTTGGAGCAGCAGGAGCCTCGCAGAAATTACCTGGAAAGCTCGTGCAGCGCGCTCGGTAGCCGGTGGGGTCGCACGAGCGCCCAAACGACCGCGGCGGCGCTCAGCACGTGCATCGTGAACAGCACGCGCGGCAGCATCTCTCGCTGCAGCAGGCGCAGGTCGTGGCCGCTCTCGTGAAGTAGCAGCGAGGACGCGTCCAGCTGCTCCTGCCTCCGCGCCAGCAGCGTCGCCCAGCCGCCCACGAGCGCGAGCGCCGCCGCCTCGACGGCCCCCGCCGCGCGGTCCCGCCGCTGCACTTTCCCCATACTCAAGTCCCGTCCTGGTGCAACCTGCAAGTGTCGAGCGTCTTTGTGTTTGCAGTCAACAATATGTGGGACACATGTATCCATGTGGTACACACGAGACGAAGATACCGTGGTGAAGCCGGTATGATACCGACGCGTACCGATGGCGCTGTTTGGTTGGCCGAGGGTGGCCACGATGTTCCGCAAGCGGGTTGAGATCGAGAGAAAGCGAGCGAGACGCAGCAGGGCAAGATGGTGATCTCGGGCAGCCGCTGGGGAGACGAGGATGACGGTACGTGGCGCTGCGAGGCGCGTGAGTGAGGGGGAGAGCCTTAGCCTAGCGGGAGGGCTGACGCGCGCGCGCTGTGCGGTGCCCCAGACATCCTGCCGCCGCGCACGGAGAGCGAGCCGGATGCCAACGGCGTGCGCACGATCGTCGAGTGGAAGTACAACGACAAGGACCAGAAGGTCAAGGTGACCAAGAAGGTCAAGAAGGTGACGGAGGTGACCAAGATCAGCAAGGCGGCGCTCGAGCGCAAGAAGTGGGCTAAGTTCGGCGCCGCGCTCGAGGACGGCGACAACGCCAACGTGACGTACAAGTCGTACGAGGAGGTGTCTCTCGAGGACCCGAACGCCGACCAGGTGCTCCCTGGCGAGAAGAAGGAGGAGGAGAACATCTTCGCCGGCGTCAAGAACTCGGTGCGTGCGGTTGTATGTGTCGCTCCTGCACCGTGTGATGCTGACGGTGCTTGGTGTCGTGCTCCTCGCAGTCGATCGTGGTGTGCCGTCACTGTGGCATGGTGGGCGACCATTGGACCCTCAAGTGTCCGTACAAGGACACGCCGAAGGAGGAGATGGAGGCCGACATCGCGGCGCGCGCCGAGAGCGGCGAGCCCGCCCCGGTGGCCGCCGTGGCCGCCCCGGACCGCAGCGCCTCGGCGCTCGACGGCGCCTTCGGGTCGGGCAAGTACGTGCCTCCGAGCCTGCGCGGCCGCGCGGCCGGCGACTTTGGCGGCGACTCGCAGCGCGACGACGACCGCGACCAGGCCACGCTCCGCGTGACCAACATTTCGCCGGACACGCGCGAGGACGACCTGAAGGAGCTGTTCCGGTCGTTCGGCCCCGTGGCGCGCGTGTACCTTGCCAAGGACCGCGAGACGTTCCAGTCGCGCGGCTTCGCGTTCGTCAGCTTCGTGTACCGCGAGGACGCCGAGCGCGCGCTCAACAAGCTGCAGGGCTACGGCTACGACCACCTGATCCTGAAGCTGGAGTGGGCCAAGCCGTCGACCAAGCCGGCCGAGACGGACGCCGGCAGCATGGGCACCACCTTCCGGTCCGGCTACGGCAAGGCGCTGCCGCAGAACGTGGCCCCGCCCCCGCGCAAGTAGGCGTCTCGCCCCGCTGATCTCTTCTCGTCGATCGCTGTGACGCGAGGAGAGAGAGAGCGAGGCACGCGCCTCGTGTGTGTGGTGGTCCGTAAAAGCCCAATAGTATAATGCATTCTGCGAACAAGTACTCGAGCTTTGCCCGGACAGCAAGCGATCGCTTTCGCGGTCATGGAGTGTATCATGGAGGGAGGGAGTGGCGGCATCCTGGAGGCATGGCGGTCAGTGGCTCATTCGCATGAACTCCACATTCATAATGGTGTCGCCGGATCTTTACAGAAAAGTCTTCCGCCCTTTGTCGCAATACCCTTTAATTGCAACTCACCAAATAGACATGCATTCTTTATCGTCATATTAGTATGATCGATGTCCGTAGCACGGTTCTTTCCCCCCTTATTCCGCAACCTCACCAACACTCTGCGAAGGTGTCGTCGTCGCAACTTCAAAGCCAGCGCTCACACACCACAACACGAAGAAACCGACCCGAGAAAGGGCGGGCGGAAGGCGAGGAAGAGAGACCCAGCGCGGCGGTCCAGGGAGCACAAGGGCGACGACGATGGAGCGCGAGCTGGAGGACAAGACGGTGGCTCCCGCGGCGGCAGCAGAGGCGGCGCGGGGCGAGTTCCCGGCGAGTTTGGCGTGGGTGGAGCGCGGTGCGTCGCTGATCCGGCGCATGAACTCGGAGCGCATCGCCGAGGACCCGCGCGTTCGGCGGCTGCTGCTACAGCTGCCGCCACCGCCGGCGCCACATGAGCACACTGCGCTGGATGCGATCTCTGAAGTAGCAGCAGCCGACGATGCGGAGGGAGCGGCGGAGAACGACGAGATGGAGGACAAGATGCCGCCGCCGCCGCTACCAGCGACCGTGTCCGTCTCTTCGCAGGAAAGTTTTGAGGAGATCGAGGCGGCCAAGGACGAGGAAGAAGTGAAGCAGGAGAGCGCGAACGTGGCGTCCAACGCGTACCGCGTGCTGCTGTGGACGTACCGGCTGCAGGCGTCGCTGCAGAGCACGCTCCAGTACGCGCTGTTCGCCAAGACGTCCGAGGACGGGTACTTTATCCCCATTGCTCCGCGGTAGGACCCATTGCGATTCGCTCAAGCCTGGCCTCACTCTGGCGGGAGGGGCTGACGAAAGTGTCCGTTGTGTGATGCCACAGCGTGTACTGCATCGATCCGGCGTATGTCAACACCTTCAACCGACTCTTCGCGGCGCACTCCACCGGGAGGATGTGGAATAATGCGGTGAAGTTGCTGGAGCAGATTGACAACTTGCTGGACAAGCGGTATGTGCACGTGGCAAGTCGAAGGCTGTGAGAAGCGCTGAAGAGACTGATGTGGGTCGTGATGCAGGTTTGAAGGCGGCGCATGCGTGTTTGATTGCGGACTCTTCGATGGCGTCAAGCGGGTGCATCACAAGTCGCTGATCTACGACGAGTTCTGTGGTGCGAACCCATACATGCTCTTCATGGTAGCTTTACTATGTTCGTCTGCCGAGGCATGTCAAGACTCATGTTTGTGCGGTGAACTCCCTTACCCACAGACGGACGCATCGCTTCCATCTCGTACTGCCGCGGTGCAATCCCATCGATGCATTCAAGCTTTGTCATTTCGTCCACCGTGGCGGCATGGCTGGACTTCAAGGAGACGAACGTGGCGGTTCTCCTGGCTCCGAATAACGAGCAGATGAGCGTGTTCGCCACGTGTTGTGCGCTCTATTGCACGGATGCTACCTCGTTTCCCGAGAAGTTCGCCCACGAGATCCTTGATGTGTACGTGCACATGTAGTGGCGGCAAGTGGTGGTAGATCGGATGGAGCACTCACCGATCTTGCTTTGTTTTGCGTTGAGAACTGCAGATATCAGCAGCACATCCGTGGATCGGAAACCTGGCCGGCCAAGCTGCAGCGGACGTTCAGTGGTACAGACTCCAAGAACGTGTCTTACACCGGCGGTTTGCCAAGACCTCAAGCGAGGTTTGTCGCTGACTTTTGCAAACTCTTGGAGATGCGCGACCAGAAGCTGTCGGAGTGTGCGGACTCGCCTGTGTTGGAGGAGAAGAAGCACAAACTAACTGGCATCACGGTCACTCCAGCGCCTCAGTCGATCTACTTTCGCCAGATCGAACTGCTATCGGGCGACACGGCGGACGCTGTCACGCACTCCGATGTGTGCAGACCGTACTTTGTGATCCAGAACGAGAAGGGCGTACTGTTTTCCAGCATGATCAACGGGGTTCGCAACGTTGATCTGCACGGCGGACCACACGTATTTCGAGTGTGGAAGCAACTGAAGGATTGCCGCGACCTTGTGTTCAAGATGTATCACCTGCCGTTTGGTCGCCAAGGCGAGTTGATTTTTGAGTGCCGACTGCACGTGAGCATGCTGCTGGACCGAACTCAAGATGGCGCATTCGAGAGCATCAGGGACGGCGAAACTAGAGAAGTCGCGCTCTCCGTGGAGAATGGCGACTTTGACTGCATTGCGTCGTGGTACACACTGCCGAAGCAGTTTGCTGTCAAGATTCACTTTGCACGGGACGCAAGCGCCTTCGGAAGTGAGCTGCCACCTTTGACAACTCAAGATGGCGATGAAAGCTATGACACGGGTGATGCTGCGTCAAGTCTGATCGCTCAGAGTCAACCACGCTCGTTCCATGGCCCGTCATCGACCTCCGGGCAGCCTTGTGATCCGAAGCCAATTCGCTACGACGGACCGGCAGTCGTGACGTTCCTCGTCGACCAGCCCAACATTCGCACAGCGTTTGGCGACTGCCGTCTGGACAAGATCGATGTGCTGCGTCGCGTACAGCGCAACCGCCTGGACATTTTTCTGCTCTTCCATGTTGAAATCGCCGGCGGTGTTACGAAAGTGCTACCATACCGCCACTTGTTCCGCTACATTCTTCCGGGCCCGATCCGCGAGCGAATGATCCTGATGGGCGCCACTGAAGACTCGTTGAACGAGACCTCACCGGCCGCTTTCTTCGAAGGCCCAGGTAAGCTCCATCCAGCACGCGCTACCTCTCATTGGCGCATGAGGGCTCACCTGTTCTGGCTGTTGCAGGAATGCCATTCGATGAAGAATACGCTCGATGGCTCCAGCATCAGTACGACACTGACTTTGGTACGTCCGTCGGTGTTGCTTAGCGACCTCTTTGTGCGTGCTCTAACGCCAAATGCTGCGGCTGTGTGCTACCGCTTTTCCTTATCAGACAATCGAAGCAACACCGTCGACGACGTATGTGCTCGTGAAGCAATGGGAACGAGTGCATTCGGCCTCATGTGTCTAACTCGCTCGGTGCCGTCGCAGTGGGCCACCGGCATCCCTCTTGCGGATCTCCAGCCGAGCGACGACTATCGCGCAGGTGAGTTGCCTTGAATCTGTCGGCCTCCATTGTAGCTGGGCAACTCATTGTAGTGTGTTGTGATCTCTCCCTCAACTTTGCCAGTGAGTCTGGCTGTCGCCATCAGCCAAGAGCCGACGCCCCCAGTTCCCATTCGTGGCCGGCCCGTTCGCAAGTACGACTAACCCCAAAGTATCGCCCTCCACTCTCAGAATCTGACCGGCATGATTGTGACAGCCGTGGCGCGCCACCAGCGCTGATCCAACAGCTTCCGACATATATTTTCGGGACGCCCAAGGAGAACGCGTCTGCCGCCAGCCCCGAGTACGGAATGAGCCTCTTGATCGTGATGAGTTGCTGTGTGTGGCTATCACCTGGCAAAGTCTGACCGGTTGCACGCGTGAATGTCGTCGCAGTTGTCTGGTCTGTCGCTGCAGCTTCGAGCGCGGCGAGGAGATCAAGTCGCTGCCGTGCTTCCACTCGTACCACTCGGACTGCATCGACTCGTGGCTTTCGCTCAACAAAGTCTGCCCCGTGTGCCAGTTCAGCATCGACCAGACCCATTGACGCGGCGAGAAGGAACACGCACGGAGCAAACCAAGCACCCGGGGATCCAAGCATGCGGCAAATACACGTTATAGATAACTTATGGGCTCGGCGGTTCTCCCGCGGCGGTGGGCAGCGGACGGACTGCGACGCGGCAAGCTCTTCACCGCGAATTGCATGCCGTCCACCGTCCCATGCAGCCGCGCATGTCATCCTCACGGTGTCACTCCTTGCTGTCGTCGCCCGGCGAAGTAAGTTGGTCGTCCATTAGCTAGCTCGCACGCTGCTGGTGTACACGCGTCTGGTGTCTCGGCGGACTTGCATCTCGCTCGCTTAGTGGTTGATCAAAAAGGCCTGGACCAGACCGATGACGAGGCCGAGCGCGCCGCCCATGAGCACGAGCTTCCACTCGTCCTCCTCGAAGATCGGGTGCAGCAGGTTCTCGAACTGCTCCGAGCTCAGCAGCTTCATCTTCTCGCGCAGCGTCACCTCCAAGTCCATCGCGACCGTCGCGTAGCTCTCAATCTGCCGCAAGCTGTCCGGGAACAGCTCGACGATCTGGTTCGTGATGTCGTCCTTGATGCTGGCGTACGTCTCCTCGCCGATGCTCAGATTGATGATCTTCTGCGTCATGGCGGCGCCGGCGTTCACCGACTCCTGGACGTTCTCATACACGAGCTCGAACAAGCGGTCCGAGTACGGACCCTTGAGGATCGCCTCGATGATGTTGCGCGAGTTGAGCACGTCGGTCGCGACCATGCGGCCGTAGACCTTGGCGACCTCGTCCTGGCGACGCAGGAAGAGACCGTGGAGCGTGAAGCACAGGAACTTGCGCGGGTTCACCGGCTCGAAGATCATCTTGAGCGCGAGCCAGTTGGTGATGGTGCCGACGACCAGGCCGATGACGGGGAACACGACCATGCGGTCCGAGTAAAAGAACCAGAGGCCCATCTGCATGAGCCCAAAGATGCCGCCCATGTACGCCCCCGAGTTGCGGATGAACGCCAGCTCCGAGTAGCCGCAGGTGACGAACATGTTGACGAGCAGCTGCTTGTCGCGGCACATGTTGGTCACGACCATCGTCTCGAGGTCGAAGACGTCCTCGATGTTGTTGCGGATCTCGTCCATGAGCGCCTCAATGTGTACCGGCGCCTCCTCCTTGACCTTTTCGATGATCTCCTCCTTGACCTTGGCCGGCAGGATGGCCCACAGCTCCGGGTTGTACTTGAGCGCCATCTCTTCGATGACCGACTGGATCGTGTTGAACAGGATGGGCTCGAGCTCCTTCACGACCTCGGACGGCTCGATGCGGGAGAAGACCTCCGTCACCTTGATGAGCTGCGTCGTCATGATGCGCACGGCCTGGCGCGCCATCTTCTCGCCCTTGTGCGGCACGATGCCCTGCCACCCGAGGCCCGTGTTGGTGCCCGGGATCTGCAGGCAGCCCGTGTACTCGAGCGGGTAGAACGTCATGAAGAGCGCCATCCAGATGTGGATGTACGTGAACCCGATGCTGACGAGCGGGATCGAGCCGTACTTGATCAGCTGCTCCGAGCTCACGCCGGCGTCCTCGAGCGGCTTCTTGAGCACCGTGAAGCACAGCACGGCCGCCACAACGAAGAGCACCATGAGCACGAGCATGGGGATGGACGGCAGCTCAATCATGGGCGGGAACTTGACCGGCACGACGCTCTGGCGCTGTCCGGACGTCAGGCGTCGCTGGCGGCCGCCGCCGTTCTTCGGATTGTCGCTCAGCCGCGGCGTCATCTCGAGCGGCATGAAGTCCGTCACGATCGTCACGGGCTCATCCGAGCTCGCCACCTGCACCATGCCGAGCAGCGTGAAGCGCAGGCTCGTGGCCAGGTCGGCCGGCTCGATCGCGGCCCATCGCGCGGCCGTGAAGCGCAGCACCTCGGCGCCCGACACGCCCTGCAGCTGCGGCGCCAGCGACGCGTACCGGCCGTTCTCGAACTTGCGCAGCCACGCGCCGAACTGCTTGGCCGTCCACGCCGCCGGGTTCAGCAGCAGCGCCTCCTTGGCCATTGTGGTCGTCGTCCTCCCGCCGTCGTCGGTCTTTCGGGAAATGCGGTCACTCGAGCGCCTGCAGAGCCCGGAGGAGTCGCGAGCGGCCGCTGGAAACCGCGCGCCGCCCTGCCCAACGGCCTGTCGCCGCTACACAAACGCTCGCGCCTCGTCCGCGGGCGTCGTCGCCGTCCAAGTCGCCGTCGCTTCGGCTGCCAAGTGGCCTGCCGAGTCCGTTGCGTGTTGCTATTCCAGGCACTGGGGAAATGAAGGGGGGGGAAGAAAGCGTCGCGACTGGCTGGGAGACCCTTATTGAGCAACGGATGGTGGAGGCAGAGACGGAGTTGACTTGGAATTGGAGAGTGATGGACGATGGAGACCTTGATCTGGCAACGTCAATGAGAGGGTAACGGTTGGCTGATTATAGAAGGACAGGTTTTTGACCAATGAGAGCGCGAGATTGCCAAATGCCGGATTACGCCACTGACACTCAGTGTGAATCGTGCAATGCGTTGCATGGTGAATCCTGTGGACTGACTTCTCAGCTGGCATCGTCGATGCCAATACCGTCCGAATGCCATGCCCGCATCGACCGCCGCTCACCATGGACGCGTGAAACATGACGCTCGAGTCCATCATCTCTTCACCCGCAGGCAGGGAGGGACGCGGGTCGATCAATCCCTGGAGCTTGCCATTACAGATGCGGGGCGACTAAAATCGTCGCGTCGGAGAGAGTGGACCTGCCTGACCCGACTGCGCCAGCTGGAGAAAACCTGTCATTATCAATGTATTTTTCCCTTCCCCTGTGAATCAACGCGTTGTGATTGGTCCAAAAGCAAAATGCCCAGCTGAAGGAGCTCGTGACTGTCTCTGCCCAGCTGGGATCCGTCGCCTCAGTCCGCACTATATCTTCATTCAAGTATGAAAATCGCTTTCGGACTTGCGCGAGGAGAACGCTCGGTGCTCATGCTAGCCACCTGCATCAAATCACAGAGGTTCTCGCCTCCCCAGCTTCTCCTTCTCGAACCTCCACGATCAAAGATCGACCCAAAGCGCCACAAGCCGAGCCGGAAGAAGGAAGCCATGGGCGTGGTCGAGATCAACGGGGACGCGGACTGGAACGCCGCGATGCGCGACGCCGGCGGGAAGCTCGTGGTCGTGGACTTCTCGGCTACCTGGTGCGGGCCCTGCCAGGGCATCAAGCCCGTCTACGAGCAGCTGAGCCGCACGTACCAGGACGTCGTCTTCCTCGGCGTGCGTTCTCTCTCTACCTCTCTCTATCGATCTCGCGCGCGCTCCCGCTCGATAGGCGACTGACCAACTGCCGCCGGCGATGCAGGTGGACGAGGCGCGCAACCGCTCCATCATCGGCGCGCTCGGTGCGTCTGCGCGCTCGGACCTCTGTCGGAGGACGAGGACGAGCGCCAACTGACCGGACGCGGTGTGTGTGTGTGTGTGCATGTGTGATGCGGCCAGGCGTGCGCGGGTTCCCGACGTTCCACTTCTACCTGAGCCAGCAAAAGGTGGACGAGCTCGTGGGCGCCGACCAGAACAAGCTGCGCCAGAAGATCGAGCAGTGGCGCCAGTCGGCCTTCAACCCGTTCGCGTCGCCCGGCGTGACGCTCGGCGGCACCGGCAACGCGCCGACGCTGTCGACCGCCGAAGCGCGCGAGGCGCGGCTCAAGCGCTTCAACAACGTCAGCATCGTGCCCAGCGTGCCGGCTCCCGCTGCTCCTGCTGCTGCTGCTCCTGCTGCTGCTGCTGCTGCTGCTGCTGCTGCTGCTGCTGCTGCTCCTGCTCCTGCTCCTGCTCCTGCTCCTGCTGCTGCTGCCCTGGCCGTGCCGGACACGAGCATGGTATGTGACCCGGAGACGGGTGTGTGTCGCCCAACAGATGAAGACGAGGCCAAGGAGTCGGAGGGGGACGCGGCGCCGCCCGTGAACGAGGAACTGCTGGGTCAGCTGCTGGAGATGGGCTTCAACGAGCTGCGGTCGCGCAAGGCGCTGCTGGCGACGGACGGGCAGGGCCTGGAGCTCGCCATCAACTGGATCAGCGAGCACCAGGACGACCCGGACATCGACGAGCCCATCAAGTTCGTGGACATGGCGCAGCACGCCAAGGCGCCGCTGACGGAGGAGGAGAAGGCGGCCAAGGTGGCGGCGCTCAAGGCCAAGATCGAGGCCAAGCGGCGCGAGCGGGAGGAGCGCGAGAAGGTCGAACAGCGCGAGAAGGAGCTCAAGCGCCGCACCACGGGCCAAGGCGCCTTGGAGGCGCGCGAGGAGTTCGAAGCCATCCAGCGGCGGATCGCGGCCGAGAAGCAGCGCAAGGACAAGGAGGACGCCAAGCGCCAGCGAGAGCAGATCCGCCGGCAGCTCGAGCTGGACAAGCTCGAGCGCCGAGCGCGCGGTGGTAAGCTGGGCGGGCCGCCGATTGAGCTGCCGTCGGTCGAGACGCTGCACCAGGAGACGGCCAAGCCGGCGGCCAGCAAGGCGAGCCCGAAGCTGACGCCCCAGGACGCGGTGCTGGCCAACATCGAGCTGCTCAAGAAGCAGCGCGTTGGCAACGACGGGCTGATCGCGCTCAAGACGCTCAACGTGTACCTGAAGAACCTGCTGGAGAAGCCCGCGGAGGACAAGTTCCGCACAATCAACCTGGACAACGCGGCGTTCCGCAAGCGCGTGGCGACCGTGCTGGGGGGCGTCGCGCTGCTCAAGAGCGTCGGCTACGAGAAAGACGAGGCGGACGGCTTCCTCAAGCTGTCGGTGGAGCAGCGGGACCCGGAGCTGCTGCAGTTCGCGCGCACCAACGTCGAGCGCGCCATCGCGCAGCTGTCGTAGAGCGTGTGGCGACTGGCGGGCAACGGTGAGCGTTTGGCTGTGCTGGGTGAGGGTTCCCGTGTGACTAGAATGGCGTCGCCCAGCGCTCGCGATGCATTCTCCCAATAACCAACACCAATGAGAGCTTATACCCCGACCGCGCGCCTTGAGACGCCATGCGACGGCCGTCTACTGCTCGCCTACCGCGTCATTTGCCCCATGTAAGGTCTTCACGGTAGCAAACGCTCCACACCAACGCCGAGAGACCTCTACAAGGAGAAGAAGCGGCCGAAGAAGCCCTTGCGCGGCGCGTCCGCCTCCGGCGAGCCATCGGGCGACGCTGGGTCAGTTGGTTCGCCAGGACGGTCAGCCTCGTGGTCATCGTGGTCGATCTTGGCGCCGGAAGACGCCAGGCCGCGCGCAACGGGCGGCGCGATGATGTCCGTCTGGATGCCGCTGACGATGATGGACACGTGCACGGACCCCTCAAGCGAGGCGTCGTAGCACGTGCCGAAGATGATGTTGGCGTCGTCCGCCACGCGGCCGCGGATGATCTCCATGATCTGGTCCACCTCGAACAGCGTCATGTCTTCCCCGCCGCGGATCGTGACGAGCAGTCCGCGCGCCGACTCGGTGGGCAGCTCGCCAAGCAGGGGCGTCACCAGCGCCTGCTCGGCCGCTTGCTGCGCGCGGTCCTCTCCGCTGGCGCGGCCCGAGCCCATGATGGCGCGGCCGGCACCCGCGAGGATCGTCTTGATGTCGGCAAAATCGAGGTTCACGAGTCCGGGGCGAACGATCAGGTCCGTGACGCCCTTGACGCCATCCAGCAGCACGTCGTCCGCGTATCGGAAGGCCTCGATGATGGTCGTCTGGGGCGTAGCGAGCGCCAGCAGGTTCTGGTTGGGCACGACGATGAGCGTGTCGACCGTCTTGGCCAGGTCCTTGACGCCCTGGTGCGCCACGCGCGTGCGGTTGGGACCCTCGGACCGGAACGGCGTGCTCACCACGCCGACCGTGAGGATGCCGAGCTCGCGCGCGATCTGCGCCACGACGGGCGCGGCACCCGTGCACGTGCCGCCGCCCATGCCGCCCGTGATGAAGAGCATGTTGCTGTCGCGCAGCAGCGCCGCGATCTCGTCGCGCTGCAGCTCGGCCGAGCGGCGTCCGAGCTCGGGCTTGGAGCCGGCGCCAAGCCCGCGCGTAATCTCCTGGCCGAGCGTCACCTTGTGCGGCGCGAGCGACCGGCCGAGCGCCTGGCAGTCCGTGTTGGCCACGATGAACTCGACGCCGTCCAGCTGCGACGCGATCATGTTGTTGACGGCGTTGCTGCCGGCGCCGCCGAGCCCCATGACCGTGATCCACGGCTTGCCGTCCTTGAACGACACCCGACTGCTCTTCTCCTCGCTCTCGCTCTCACTGGCGGCCACTACTGGCGACTTGGCGGGCGGCACAACCGACGCGCCGCCGTCCTTGGCGCGGCTGCCGCGGAGGTGTCGCTTGCGCCGGTCGTTGTTCCCGCGGGCGGGCGCCGCGCCGTTCACGGGCCGGTTCGGGCGAGAGGACGCCGGTGAGGCTGCGGACGGAGCTGCCGCCGCGCCGGTCTCCGTATGCACCAGCGCAGCGCTGAAGGCCGGCGAGCGCCGCGCCGCCGCCGCCGTGGAGAGCAGCGGCGCGCGCACCGTCAGCCGCCGCCAGCCGCTCATCCCGACGGCCGCGAGGGTCGGATCGGCGAGAGGAGGGGCGAGGGAACGCGCGGGACGGCGGGGACGCCGCAGACGCGCGCGGGAGGAGCGTGGGGAGGCGGTGCGCGGAGTGGCGGAGGTGGTGGAGGCCGGTGCTTCTCGACCCCTGCTTTCCCTGTCAGTGAAGGCGTTCCTTGTCAACACGTTGGGAGTATTATAAGGTCTGTTTGATTTGGTATGATAGTATTGTGGGAGATCTTTGAAATGATAAATGAGCATGTTGAAGTGAGTCGGAGCAGCATGTGGTGGGTGGGGACCTATCTGGGGTGGTGCTGAAGGGCGTTCATGGCTCCATATCGGTGGTGACGGTGGTCGGGCGGAGGAGCAAAGGAAGAGATAAATTCACAGGCGGCGAGGCGCGCGCGGCTTAAAGATCGGGGAGCGAGCGGCCGTTAGCCCTGCGCCTGGCTCAAGGCGATGCCCTGCTGAAGCTGCGTGACCTAGAGCGAACGTCGGTGATGTGTCGAGAGGTTAGAGACTTGAGCGGGGGATCAACGGCTGCCGACAAGATGGAGACGCACCATTTGGAAGGAGGTGTGCAGCGGAATGACCGCCTCGATCGTCGACGAAGCCGAGATCTTCTCCTCGCTCACGGCAGTGGCGGGGTCGCTGTCCCCGGATTCGCTCGCATCTACCTTCTTTGACACGCCACGCGCGTCCGCAACAGACGCAACTGGCGGTGGCGGGGCGTTCGACCGGCACTCCTCCTGCACAGCGAGAGGGGTCGTGGACATGGGGCCGGTCGGAGGCGGGGGCAGCTGCTCCTCCGCGCTCTCGTACTCGCTCTCGCTGCTGTTATTAACGAAGTCGTCGAGCTGCTGCTCGACCACGTCTTCGTCCAGCGGGTGCAGGAAGGCGTACTTGCCGACGACGCCGACGCCCAGGATCTTCTCCGGAATGAAGTCTCCACATGCCTATTGAGGCGTTTGATACCCATGAAACAAGGAGTCAGACTGCCAGCTCGTTGGTGCCACCACAGCAGGACGAGCGTCGTACCGAGTAGTTCTGCATGAGCAACTTCGTGCACTGCTTGCCGTTGTTCTCCTGCAATACGCGCACCGCGTCGGAGAACTCCATGGCATCGATCCGGATGTCGTTGACGGCGACGATGTGGTTGTCCGGCCGCACTGTTATCCAGTCGATCTGCTCGTCCTCGAGCACAATGCCAATGCGCTTGAGCACGATCAGCGGCTGGTCGATGAACTCGAACTCCGGAATGCTCTCGACTTCAACGACGCGCTCATACAGGAACAGCTCGTACTGGAAGATCTCGCCAACGGATGCCTGCACGACGGCGTTGCACCCACTTGCAACGACCTCGCGCGACATGCTGTTGATATCTGTCACCGGCAATTCAGGTCAGAAGAGGCCGACAACAGTCTATAACGTGCAACCCTCGCACCGGTTTTGACGTAGACGAATCGGATGATGCTGGTGGATGGGACGTCCTTTGTACTGATCGTGATCTGGCCGTGCTTGCCGGCCGGGACGTAGTGGTATGAGCCCGTCTCAATCTCCATCGAGTCCTCCTCGGATGTCAGCACCTGGATATAATCCTTGGCGGAGTGATTCTCCGGCACATCGTACTCGACTGTTGATCATACACCACACCGTTACACGTGAGAACGAGCTACTCGACCACGCTGAGTTGCTGCAAGCCTTTAAGGCGGACGTACTGGTGACGAGTGCCCCCTTCTCAACCTGCCCGCCCATGTCGAGCTGCACGATACCGCTCGGTCGGAACGCCAGCAGCTTGATGTGGTACGGCGACTTGGTCGTGAGTTGATCCAGCAGGTCCTTCAGCTCCTGTGTCTGTCCGATCCACTCGGACACGTGGCCGCGTTGTAGCAGGTCCTGCGTGCGAACGAACAAGGTGTCAGTACTGCCCACGACAAGGCGAGCAATCCAGGAGGGTGGTCGCTCTACAAACCTGCGGGAGCAGCCCGTAGCTGTCTCGGGACGGCTTGGCGCCAGCATGCACCAGCATGCGCACTGCGACGGCGCTTTGCACGAAGCACGCGTGGTGCAGCGCCGTCCAGCCGTTCTCGTCGCGGTGGTCCACGTTCACGTGCCTCTTGAGCAGCAGGTGCAGGATCTCGGCCTGCTTGGACAGCGGCTCGACGACCGAGTCGTCCGTGAACTCCTCGACCTCCTCGGGCTCGCTGCCATCCGACTGCCCGGACGACTCCCTGCCGACCTTGTCCTCCACCGCGTCGGCCTCATCGTCCGCGTCTCCGTCCCGCGCCAGCTCCGCCTCTCCGTCACGACGCCCACCCGTGGTCTGCTCGCTCGCCATCTCGTCCAGGTCGTCTAGGTCGCCGAACTCGTCCAGCTCGTCGTCCAGCTCGTCGCCCAGCTTCATGGCCGCGATCGCCACCAGCAGCGGCGTGCGTCCGCTGTCGTCCCTGGCCTCCAGCTGCTCGCCCGTCGCCGCCTGAAGTAGCCGCCGCACCGACCGCAGGTCCCCGTACGCACAGGCGCTGTGCAGCGTCACCGTGTTGCCCATGATGCCGCCAGTCCACGCTGCTTCCCCTCGCCTCCCTTCCCTTTCGGTCGCCGTCCTTTCCGGCGACGGGGACCGATCCTGATTGCGATAATACAGCGATGCGAAGGTTGTGGGGGCGGACCGGACTTGGCACGCGAAACGAACGCGTAGTATGCTGTTCAGTGGGAGATGACGGGGGAGAGGATTCGCGAACTGATCGCATGAAAGTGTCCCCCCATTTCCCCACGATCGAATTGCGTCGGCCGACATGCTGCGCGTCCATGAGAGGTGCGTCTGCGGGCGTCCGCGGCGGCGGTTACGCGCCAATGCGGGGGCTGTAACGAGGGGGGTACTGACGCTCGCTGGCGGTGGCTCCAGCGCGCTGCTGCGCTCCGTATCGGCGGTGCCGGTTGCCATGGTCGCGGGCATCATCGCCGTCGAGTACTATGTCTTCTGCTCGCAGTACCTGGTGCCGGCCATGGCGCGCGGCGGAGAGAGCCCTCTGGGGTCCATCGTGAGCCTGCTGGAGGCCGCGCTCTTCCACTTCCTGCTCGGCTGCCTGCTCGTCGCGTACGCCAAGGTCGTGCTCACCGGTGCGTCGGTCTATTGGCCATCGAGGTGGCGACGGGGGTCGGGTCCTCACCTTGCCTCGAACGCACTCCGCTGCGACCCAGACCCGGGATACGTCACGCCGCAGGTGGTGGACCGCATCCGGGACGCGATCCAGCGCGCGGTGGAGGAGGGCGGCGTCGACTCGCTGCGCAAGTCGGGCGGTGCGCTCATGCCGCCCTGCCGGCGCTGCAAGCAGCCCAAGCCGTTCCGCGCGCACCACTGCAGCTTTTGCAACAAGTGCGTGCTCAAAATGGGTGCGTCGCGTCGCTGACTGCGTGGTGGGTTCATTTGCTCCAACGCACACGCACAGGCAACTAACGGGGCGTGATGGCAGACCACCACTGCCCGTGGGTGGGCAACTGCGTGGGCGAGAACAACTACAAGTTCTTCTTCCAGTTCGTCGTCTACAGCTTCCTGGCGCTCGTAATGATCGTGGCGGCGCTCTTCCCGCCCTTCCGCGCCTCGCTCTTCGGCACCGGCGGGTCCGGGGGCGGCGCGTCGGCCGTGGCGCTCGTGGGCTTCGTGCTGGCTGGCGCGCTCGCCTTCAGCCTGCTGGTTTTCATCCTGCTGCACTCGTACCTGCTCGTGCACGGGTCCACGACCATCGAGTGCCACACGTACGGCCGCCTGTTCCCCTTCAACCGAGGCTGGCAGCGCAACGTGCGGATCGTCTTCGGTCCATCCGTCATCGACTGGATCCTGCCCACGACGCACCGGCGCGACGGACTCGCGTTCGAGCTGCACTCGTGGGAGCTGGGGCACTTGACCTCGGACAGCGCCTTCGAAGACCAGAGCGACATGGAGGACGACACACTGCTATAGACAGCCGTGGCGTCGCCGAGGACAGCGCGAAGCCTATTTATTGAGCGAGTGTCGTGTTAGATGAATCGAGGACGAGGTGTGCGATAGTGCTGCAAGCAGATGGAGCGCCAACGTCGTGCTCGACCCGTAAAATCAACTGTCTTGATGGGCATGGCTGCATCCATAGCGACAAACCGCAGAGGGTGAATATCAGCCCGATGCAGACACGCACACCCAAAAACGCTTGGACAACCCAACGTGAACTCAACAGTCTGCATGGAGCACATGAGTTGATGGAGCCAAACGAAATGCTGTCGCTTACGCGTGTACAGACAGCGCCAGTGCCGTCTTGATCGTCGTGGGGTCGACTCGCTCACTGCGACGGCGCGTCGCCCGGCTGGAACACGAGCGAGACGCTGTTCACGCAGTGGCGCTCGTCCGTCGGCGTCTTGAAGCCCTCGCCCTTGAACACGTGGCCCATGTGTCTTCGTAGCATTATCAGCATGCACGCGAGTTAGCCAATCAGTGGACCCACAACCGCAACGTGAGCGCCTGCTTACCCGTCGCACTTGGCGCACATGATCTCCGTCCGGCGGCCATCAGCGTCCGGGACAGCCTGCCACGGGGAACACACATCAGAGGCTCGAAACAGCAAGAGCAGCGCAAGCCGGGAGCTGGGGGGAGGCGGTCCCCACCTTGATCGCGCCGGGGATGGCGTCGTAGAACGCGGGCCAGCCGCAGCCCGAGTCGAACTTGGTCGTGGACGTGTACACGGGCGTCTTGCACCCGGCACAGACGTACGTGCCTTGCTCGTAGAGCTTGTTGTACTCGCCCGTGCCGGCGCGCTCCGTGCCCTTGAGGCGCAGCACCTGGTACTGCACGGGCGTCAGCCGCTGCTTCCACTCGGCGTCCGACAGCGCCGCGCCATCTCCGTTGGTCGACATGGTTCTGGTAAAGGCTGTGCGGGGAAGGGAAAGGAGCGGGAGGCGCCGGGGAGTGCGGCGCGCGAGGGAAAGCAGGCGCTTGGGAGCAGCAGCAGGCGCCAGCGTCGCCGTCGTCTCCGAGGTTCTTGGTCCGTCGCGCGAATTCCAAAGTGACCATGAAAAAGTGAAGCTGGGTCAACATGGGAATGTTGGTCTGATCCCACCACAAATTCTCATGTTGCTGGAAAGTTGCTATAGCACCGTAAGCTTGGTGGCGAACGCCTCAACAGAAGGGAGGCAACTCAAGCGCAACTCAAGAGCGAGAAAGGCGTCCATAGTGAGAGGCCGTGAAGAGCAGGGCAGGCAAGCAAGGACCACAAGACAAGGCAAGCAAGACAAGAGAAGGCAAGGCGAGGATGGTGCTGTCGGAGCTCGGGTCCAAGCTGCAGGGCGCGCTGGCGCAGCTGAACCGCACGACGGTGGTGGACGACGAGGTGTTCTCGGCGATCCTCAAGGACATTTGCGGCGCGCTGCTCGAGTCGGACGTGCAGGTGAAGCTCGTGCGGCAGCTGCGCGACAATGTCAAGCTGGCGGTCAACCTGGAGGACGGCGCGTCGGGCGCGAACCGGCGCCGGCTCATCCAGAAGGCTGTGGTGGACCAGCTGGTGCAGATGCTCGAGCCCGAGGCCAAGCCCTACAAGCTGCGCAAGGGCCACAGCAACGTCGTCATGTTCGTCGGCCTGCAGGGCAGCGGCAAGACCACGAGCATCGCCAAGTACGCGCACTTCTACCAGCGCAAGGGGTGGAAGACGTGCATGGTCTGCGCGGACACGTTCCGCGCCGGTGCGTTCGACCAGCTCAAGCAGAACGCCACCAAGCTGCGCATCCCGTTCTACGGCAGCTACACGGAGGCCGACCCGGTGCGCATCGCGGAGGAGGGCGTCGCGCAGTTCCGCGCCGAGAACTACGAGCTCATCCTGGTCGACACGAGCGGTCGCCACAAGCAGGAGGCGGACCTGTTCGCCGAGATGCGCGAGGTTGCCACCGCAGTCAAGCCCGACGACGTGGTCTTCGTCATGGACTCGACCATCGGCCAGGCCGTGTTCGACCAGGCGTCTGCGTTCCGGCAGACGGTCGACGTCGGCTCGGTCATCATCACGAAGCTCGACGGCCACGCCAAGGGCGGCGGCGCGCTCAGTGCCGTGGCTGCGACCGGGTCGCCGATCATCTTCTACGGTGAAGGCGAGCACTTCTCGGACTTTGAGTCGTTCAACGCGCAGAGTTTCGTGAGCCGACTGATGGGCATGGGCGACATCCGCGGACTGATGGAAGAGGTCAAGACCAGCGGCATGCTGGACAACCAGGAGGAGATGGTCCAGAAGTTCCAGAAGGGCGTGTTCACCCTGCGCGATATGTACAAGCAGTTCCAGAGCGTGATGAAGATGGGACCGCTGAGCAAGGTCATGTCCATGATCCCCGGCATGCAGGGGATGAGCCAGATGATGAACTCGGTCGGCGGCGGCGAGGAAGAGACCTCGAAGCGCCTGCGCCGGTTCCTGTTCATGATGGACAGCATGACGGACGCCGAGCTGGACGGGCTCGTTCAGCTCACGCCGACGCGGCAAACGCGTATCGCGCGCGGATCGGGCTGCCAGATCTACGAGGTTGAGTTCCTGATCAAGTGCCACAAGCAGTTCTCGACGGTCGTCAGTCGCATGGGCAAGAGCGGTCTCATGAAGACGGGTGACGCGGCGCTTGGCAAGCAGATGGCGCGAAACCCGAACGCCGTGATGCAGCAGCTCTCCAAGGCGATGGATCCCAAGATGATGGCGCAGATGGGCGGCCCGCAGAATATGATGCGCATGATGCAGCAGATGCGCAACATGGACCCGAGCGCGATGGGCGACATGGCCAAGATGGCCGCTGGCATGGGCATGAAGATGCCGTTCTGAATACGAGCGTAACATGGTGCTCGCGCTTGTGCCGCTATGAATTGTGTAACGGAGTTCTGCGCTATCGCCTTCTCCAGCGCGCTTGCAGACGAGCTGCGACCCGGACGCCATGCATTCGATGCCTCGACCCGCGGTCATGGACGCTGCTTGATGCTCGCTTGATGAACAGACTCTCGAAGCAGTTGAAGCCAACAAGAGCGGTGCTGCATCAACTTCAAACGACTGTTCTGTGCTCCTGGGCCATGGTTTGCATTCCTCGTCTCACGAGTTCACTGACCGTTGCTCCGCCCAGGTTATTTTCGACAGCAAGCACGAGCTTGAGCGCCTCCATTTCTGCCGCCGCTCCTTCCTCGCCATGTCTATTTATACGTCGGCATCAACAACGGAATCGAAGTCTTCCAGGGCGGGGCGATGAAAACGGCCCAAAAAAGACGCGAGCGCAGCTCTCTCGAGTCGATTTGGACGCTTCGGACGAACCGCGAGCGCAGACGCTGAGCGCAGCGTTGTCGTGGAGTGCTGCTGCGTGAAGCGAGAGTGGATGAACGAGGCCCTGCGACTCGCGTGAGCACACTGAATGGCGCGGAGCTGAGGGCGGTACACAACGATCGACGCATCGCATCCAGGACGAGCTGGAGCAAGGCTGGGGATGCTCAAGCAGCTGCAGGCGGCGCTGCCATGGCAGTCGCGCTCCAACAAAGTCCACAATGCCGGGCCAGGTGGTGTAGACGCTGTCACTCCGGTTCAATCGCCGCGACACCGATCGCTCTCCACCTCGAGCGCTGCCGGCATCAACAAGCTGGGCGTGAAGAGCAACAGCGCCACGATGCTGCAGCGTGCACGGACGTTCGTGCATCGACCGAAGAATAGACTCGGAGGCAGCGCCGACGCCTCGGACACCGACGGCCAGTGGTCGATGGTCAAACCCCTGGCTCTGCGGCAAATGCTCAAGGACACGGCGCGCTCGTCCTCCGACCCGTCACACTTCTCGAGCCACAATCTGGGCAAACACCGGCGCGAGGCGGTACTTCCTGGCTCGACTGAGGCCACTGCCATCCAGAACTTCCGGTGGGTCATCTTCCCTCGCGCCACGTGGAAGGTGCGCTGGGACCTGTGGATCGGGCTCATTATCGCCTACTCAGTCGTGCTCGTGCCGTACCGCATCGGCTTTGGCATCGAGCTCGACACGTGGGAGCAGTGGCTCAACTACAGCTTCGACATGAGCTTCGCCGTGGATGTAGTGTTCAACTTCTTCACGGGCTACCACGACGAAGACGTGTTCATACACGAGCTGTCCAAGATCCGATGGCGCTACCTGCGCAGTTGGTTCGTCTTCGACATCGCGTCGACTGTGCCCTTCGACCAGTTGCTGCAGTTCGTCACGACGACGGCGTCGTCCTCGCTGCTGACACTCAAGCTGCTGCGCACGGTGCGGCTCTTTCGATTGCTCAAGCTGATGCGGCTGCTGCGGCTCAAGCGCGCTGTCGAGGCGTTCAAGATGGACGCCCTGAATGCGCACGTGCTCCAGACGATCAAGAGCCTGCTCGTCATTATATTCGTCACGCACCTGGTCTCGTGCGGCTGGTACTTCTTCTACACATGGGATCCGACCGGCACCAACTGGGTCACAGAGCTGCACCCAGATGGGCTGACACACCCGTACCTCATGAGCTTCTACTGGGCATCCAACACGATGATGTCTGTCGGCTATGGCGACATTTACGGCGTCACGGACAGCGAGCGGATCTACTGCATCGCCATCGCGTGCCTTGGCTCGGTCAGTGTCGGCATGATCATCGCCAACATCCAGATGCTGACCGACAACTACAACCCGCGTGGCATCAAGCTCAAGTTCAAGCTTCAGGAGACCAAGGAGTTCTTGCTCAAGCGCGGGATCCCCCGTCGACTGCGACAGCGCGTGATCTCGCAGTTCGAGTACCACTGGAGCCGGCGCACCGTGTTCAAGGAGGACCGGTTGCTGCAGCGGTTCCCCAAGAGCCTCCAGTACGAGATCCTCGCCGCGTCCATGGAGCCGTTTGTCAAGCGGTTCCCCTTTTTCGGCGTCACGTCGGTCGACTTCTTCGTGTACGCCGTGCCGCGGCTCCGGCCCATCGTGCTGAGTCCCGGGCAGACGCTCGTCGACGCCGAGAGCGTCTGGGAAGAGCTCTATTTCGTGACGGATGGCTCCGTCGAGACTATCCAGGCCAACATCATCGTCGGCTCGCTCGCTCCGGGTGACATTTGCGGGATCGAGTACTTGGTGTCACCGCGCCGAAGGTACATTCATACCTACCGGTCGGTGCTGAAGACCGAGCTGTACGCCATGCGCAGCACCGAGTTGCTGACGGCTGTCCAGAAGTGTGCCGTGGCCCACAAGTACCTCGTGGACCTCGCGACCATCTTGACCGCGAGATACGAGGAGTCCGCTCGCCGGGGGAGGAGGGTACTCCAGAAGCAGCGCGCTGTGCGATCTATCCAACAGAACACGCGCACCAAGAACCACGAGCCGTTCTTGCAGTACCGGCACCGCAAGTCCATCTCCTCGCCGCATGCCAACGTCGTCGAGGCCGGCAACATCCGCCACACTGTCTTGGCCCCGGCGGTCGTGGACGAGTTCCACACGCACTGGAGCGTCATTCACCATTACTCAAAGCGCCGGATCGCGTGGGACGTGCTGATCGGTGCGCTCGTGCTGATCACGGCCATCAGCGTGCCGTTCCGCATTGCGTTCGACGTCGAGGACACGACCTTCTTGTCCGCGACCGACCGGTTCACAGATGTGATGTTCCTCTTCGACGTCATGTTCAGCTTTGTGACGACGTACGTGGACGACACGGGCGTCGAGGTGGTCGACCACCGCCAGATCCGCGCGCACTATTTCAAGACGACCTTCTTCGTCGACGCTGTCTCCACGGTGCCCTTCGACTTCCTCGTCGAGTCGGTCGGGAGCAGTCTGCGGTCCCTCAAGCTCATCCGGACAGTGAAACTCGTCAAGCTGCTGCGACTCGTGCGCTTGTCCAAGCTGCTGCGCATGAACGCGCAGTGGGCCTCCGAGCTCGACATCAGCGTCGACACGGTGCGGTTGCTGAAACTGCTAGCGCCAGTGCTGATGATCGCCCACTATGTCGGGTGCTTCTGGTACTACATCTCGGCCAACCATGACGCGACCAAGCGAGTGTGGTGGCGCAACGTCCACCTTGACGATCCTGACTCCGTGTTCTCCAAGTACATTGCGAGCGTCTACTGGGCGATCGTGACCATGACGACGGTCGGGTTCGGCGACGTCAAGGCGACCAACTCGGAGGAGCAGGCGTTCTCGATCTTCGTCTTCATCGGTGGCACGACGCTCTTCGGCTACGTCGTCGGTACGGTCATCGAAGTGGTGAGCAACTCCAAGAGTCTCATGAACCGCGAGCACCTCATGGGCCAGAAGGTCAACGCGTACATCAAGGAGCGCGGCGTGTCGAACGAGTTCATCGTCGCGTGCCACGAACACTTGCGCTTTGTCAATGGTGAGAAGACGCTCTTCAACGAGCTTGCGCTTTTTGAAGCACTCAGCTACTCGCTCCGCAGCGAACTCATCCTATTCCTCAACTCCAGCGTGCTGTCCAATGTGCGCTTCTTCGACAAGAAGCCCAAGTGGTTCCTCACGCTCGTGCTGCCGCAGCTCGTCCCCCAATTCTTTATGGCCGGTGATCTGTTGGTGTACCAAGGCAATCCTGTCAGTGGCATCTTCTTCATCGTGAGCGGGACGGTCGTTGTCAAGAGTGTGCTGCAAATGGGTGGGCCGCAGCTGCCACCGGGCAACAACAACAACAACAGCAGTTCGTCGTCCGATAGGAGTAAGGACCTGCCGGCACCGGGCATACGCGAGGGCACGATCACCAAACTGTACGAGGGCGAGTTCTTCGGCTACAAGGAAATCCTGACGCAGGCGGTGGCGCAGTACAATGTCTTCGCACAGAGACCCACTGGCACCTACCTGCTGCCGCGTGAGTTCCTCGAGACGCTCGAGATGACGTTCCCGGGCGTAATGGACGAAGTGCGCGCGCTGATCCTCAACTCGATTAACAAGCAGCAGACGCTCGTGCACCACTGGCAGAACAACAGCGCCATCGGGATCTCGTGGGAGGACCGTGAGCGGCTGCTGCAGCTGAGCATGGAGCGCGGACTCATGTACGCTCGTCGCGAGTCGATGGACTTCATCGCCCACCTTCAGCCGCCACTCGCCGCTTCTCGGAACGCGTCGATGACGAGTGCCCGAGGCGCTGGCAAGAGCGCGAGAAGCGCCGTGTCTAACGATGGCAAGCCAAGCGACGAGAACGCAGTAACCGAGATGGATCCTGCTGGTGCGGGTGCCTCAGTTGAAACCAACGCGGATGGCGACGGAGTCACTGCTGTGGAGGACTGTGGACAGTTGCAATCGGAGCCCACGACGTTGTTCGTGCCTGGGACTGATGCAGTTGCCGCACCAAGCACCGGCGAGTATAATGGTCCGCGTATTCAACTCACTTACCGCGCCCGCCCTATCGAGATTACCGGCATGGCTGAAAAGCAATTCAGCCCGGAGACGCCGCTGCACCCGCATCACATGCCTGTCACTCGAAACGGAAGTGGAGGTAACATCATCCTCGAGTCGCTCCGTTCAAAGGCATTCTCGCAGTCCGCAGCATTCCCGAATCGTGCGCGGCGTAGCTCGGTCGCCCACGTGTCAATGCGCAACGTCATGCCGGGGGGTGTCCCTCCTCCTCTCAAGCGGTATCCGTCGATGCCCGAGGAGATCAACGAACTTGTTGGTCGGCTGCTGCTCGGAGAGGGCTACACGCTCGATCCCGACCCGGACGATGTTGATGCAGCAGCGACAGCAGAAGGGAATGAAGACTACAAGTCGATCTCCATGGGGTCAGACGAGGAGACGTGAACACGATCCGCAGCGGCACCGCTGTCTTGGACACGAGTTGATTCCGCTTCGCTGGTCGCTTCCTCCTCCTCCTCCTCCTCCTCCTCTTCGTCCTCCTCCTCATCTTCAGCGTCGAAGATGGCGAGGCGGTGATGCGGATTGTGGGAGATGACGCACAAGATGCCTCGTCGCCCGTGAGCAATCAGCTGTGCAGCTTTGATGGGAGACGCAGCGGGCACCTGCACCAAACTGTCGATCGCCCGGCAGCGAAGCTCGTCGACCTTGAAAGTACTCACGCAGCACTTTGCCTGAAGTCCTCCGCTGCCGACAAGGCTCTGCAAGCGTGGCAACAGGTTACCATGGACGGATTCAGCAGAAACAGTTAGTTCAAAAACTGACGCAGGATTTGGGCTGAGAAGACGAGCGTACCGAAATGCCTGATCGCGAAGTGCCTTGGAAGGCTATGCACTTGAGCGGCGCGAGTGCCAGCAGCCCTGCCAGCGGTATGCACGCGATCAGATCTGAAGGAGACGTAGGACATACTTCGAAGTAAGTGAGTACACACAGCACTCACATTCACCGGTTCCTGTGGTGTTGCTGTTACTGCTGGCAGTGCTCGTGTCTCGAGCAAGCAGTGCTGCGATTTGGCTGGTCTCACCGTCTGGACTGTTGTTGGAGTAGAACCCAAAGCTCTTCACGAGAGCGCGATGCGGTAGCGAGGACCCCAAAGCCCATTGATCCGAGGTGAATGCAACGGCAGCAGCTTCCCACTCGATCGCACCGGACTTCGAAGACGATCCGCGCAGCAGGATCAGCTCATTTGAGACCGAGTAACCAGCCAGGACGACAGAAGACCGACGAGTGGGAGACTTCCCGAACGACTTGAATGCCTCCCAGTCAATTCCGTCGTCGTCGTCGTCGTCGTTGTCTTCATCATCGTCCAAGGTGTCATCATCACGAGTTCCAGGTCCCGTGATGCGTTGATATACACCGCTGCTGCCGCCTCGATCATCGCCAGAAAGAAACTCCAAGTGGAACTCGTTGGCGAGCCCATCAACGGCAAAGCACCCAGAGTCGTCCCGTCCAATCACGCCAGCAACTGATGAGGCCACTTGCTTTGCAAGCGCGGCCCATGCGTCTTCCACACGAGTGATCAGACCCAGCAGGCGTCCCGGAGTCCCCGGTTCCATCGACGTCGGCGCAGTGTTAGGTGCTGAACAGAGAAACCTCTGCGAGATGGGATTGCCGAACGTCGGCTCCACTTTGAACTTGTTGTGCGCCGGCTGATGCTGCTTGAAATCGTGCGCGGCCTGTGCTGCGCGCTGCAAGAAGTCGCACAGCCTGCGCTGATTGAGCAATGAGTTGGAGGATTCGCTGCGGTGTTGCCCGGCACTGGACGGCAATGCCGGCGCGCCGTTCACGCCTCCAGCGTTGGTAGACGCATTCGTGTGGACCCGGATCCGCTCGGAGATCCAGTCGAACAGCAGCGCAAAGTCCTGGTGCGTCTCCTGAAGCGCCCGCACGAACTCCTCCGCTTCGATCAACAGCTCCTGAATGTCGAGGATGAGCGCGTCGAGCGCGTCGACCGACACGCCAAGCACGTCCGTGTAGTCCTTGCGCTTCCACGTTGCTCGCCCGCGCAGCTCGGAAAGGTGGAACAGCAAGCCGACGCATCCTCGCCTGATAGTTCGATCCACAATGTTGCGGAGAGCGTCGCAGCCTCCAGCCAACGCCTTCTGCATTCGAGACACGCTCTGTGTTTGAACCGAGTTGGGTCAGAAGTTGCCAGGTGAACACGATCCTCACGCACGCAATCCTTTGTGACCAACCATTTCCTGGATGTCTTGGGCGAAGTATTGGGCAAGCGCGGGAGACGCGATCCCCGTGGCGGCGATGGTCAGCATGTCGACTTGCGGCGGCTGGTCGCGCGCGTACTTTTCGTACAGCGACCCCATCAGCCCCATCTTGAGCTCGAAGATGCGCGTCGCGTTCTTCCACTGCAGCACGTTCGGGATCAGCATGTGAGTTCAATAGAGTCGACCAGAACGTCGGCCAAAGCTCGGTACCAACCTCTGCGGTCATCTGCCTCGCAGCCAGCAACACACCATCTAGGATCATGCTGCACTGGTCCATCGTCCGCGATAGGAAGAACGCGTCCCGGGAGACGCGCTGAAGCGACGGTAGCGCTAGCGCAACCATGCGGTGCTCTCCGTTCGTCGCTCCCTGCTCTGTTACGTCTCGCCTGACTCCGTCGAAGCGGATCCAGAGGAATAGTCGAGCGAAGTCCTGTGACAGATGCACCTGCTCAATGCAAATCCCCGCCGACGCTGGCTGTGCTTCCGTGCCCGGCACAAGCAGCCTGCGCTCAACATCGGACAAGTGTTCTGCCACGTCGACGCTCGCGAGCAACACCTTGCCGCGCCACCATAGACCCACTCGTCCCGTGGCGTCTGCTGCCACAAGAACACTGTCTGGCATCGCCTTGTTATCGATCGCTGCTCCGCCACCAAGGAAGCGCGGCGCGCGGTCGTTAAACACGGTGCTTGGCTGAGAGTTGTCGTCGCTAGCGGACGTCCTAGAGGTCCTGTCCGTTACTTCAGCCCAGTGCATGGCCGTGATAGCGCTGTGGTGCGCCAGCGCGTCCGCGAGCGAGCGGAGACCGCGCGGTTCCGGCTGCTGCTCGCCCGTCTCCATGTCGAACACGACCAACTCGCCGTCCTCGCACCCGACCGCGAGCTGTCGACCGTCAGGGCTCCACGCCAGCGCAGCCATCTCGACCACGACCTCCGCCGGCTTGATGTGCAGCAGCTTCTGCCACGAGATGGCGCGCTGCGGGGCGAAGAGAAGCGTCAGCGATGGCCGGACTAGGAGACCCACAGCTCGTGTAGATCGAACGCACGTGCACGAGCAGCTGGCGGTCGGCCGTGAGCACCGCGACCAGGTCCATTGACGGACAGCAGGCCACGGCGCGCGCGTCCACATACTTGTCCTGCAGCGGCACGAACGCGCGCGGCATCGCCATCGTCGTCGCCGCCAAATCGTGTTTGGCGCTTCACAATGTGGATCGCGAAGGAGCGTTAGAAACGGTGAAGAGCTACGTTTCTAATTTGAGGGTTCAGTGTACCCATGTGCGAAGTCCAGAGGGCATCCCGCCGCGCTAAAAACAGCCAAAAAAACATCAAAACAGGTTGAAAAACACCACAATTTGTTTTATTTCCTGGTTTATTTCGACGCGGCGACGTCACGTGTCGACTCGTCGAGTCGCCCCGAGGCGAGCTGAGAGTTCGTGCGACTCGGCTGATTCCACTATCGCTTCGTAGGAGCCGGTGGCGTGTCAACCGAATTCGTCGAACGAGCGAGAGACTCTCGGTCGAGAGAGCCGCTCGGACAAGGACAATCGTCTCGTGAGTGCCTTGTCTCGCTGGTTCGGCACCACTCGGTGTCGCAGCGACGCTGCCGGACAGCGTTTCGAGTCGACCAAAGAAGCGGCTTCGGCACCGAGTCGATTTTCGCGGCGGCCAAATGGCGAGAGCGTCTGCTGAGCGCAGCAAGCCGAAAATTCTGCTCTGCAGTGAACTCTGGGTGGCCATCCACGCCACTCCAGCGTCGGTCCACCACCCAACCACCGCGGTGAGGCTCCTGATGCTCGTTCACACGGCGAAGAGCCGTCGCTTGGCTCGGCAGAACGCCTGTAGCGCGTCAAGCGGCTCGTGTGGC